>CAUYRH010091189.1:0-20090 GCA_963574655.1 Perodicticus potto
CCCTTCTCATCTGACTGCTTTATCCACCTGAAGTTTGTGATTCCTGGCCTGCTGAAGAATGGTATTCCAGCACATGGTCTTTGCATATGGGTTTAGCTTCAACACGATTCTCAGGTTTTTCAGTGGATTCTTCTTCAGGACTCTACAATGAATCTTTTTGCGTGGTGCTTGAAGAGCTCTTTGGATCTGGGCTTTTCAAGATTTGGCTAAGGTCTGTGTTCATCATCTTGTTGCATGGGAAGGTTGTAGTTACTCTCAGGGAAGCAGCTTTACTCCAAGTGCCATACAATTCATCTAACTTTCGGAAAGCACTTTCAGTCCAAATGCAGAAACGTCCCACATGTCCACCAGGAACAAGTTTCAACATGTTCAGCCTGCTCACATGAAGCAGAGTAATTCCAGGGATGTTCCTGAAAGCCTTGATGATACACATTGTCCTCATTATAGATGATGCCGGGTCCCCTGTGCTGGATATGACGACAGTTCTCATTTTGCCCTTGCCAGCCCCTATTTGCTGAGAGGCATAGACCTTTTTGATATCATTCCAGGCCTTAAGTTTCTTAAGAAGTAAAACAGCCTCCTTGGTCTGCTTGTAGCCTTCAACTTTATCTTCAACCACCAATGGAAGTTCAGGAACTTCCTCAATTCGATGACTTTTAGACATGACCAGGTGGCCAGGGCAGAGCAGATGGCATATCGCTTTTGGGTTGTGTTCACTCTACGGTGCCAGGGATGCCATGTTTTTTCTGTGCAAACATGTGGCCTCCATGACACTTATTTCCAACAGTACCCTGGCCAGAATGGTGAGTCCCATCACCTCAAACTCTGGGAATCGTAGTCTCAGCTCTGCCAGTACCCAAGACTCAGCACTGCTCTGGTGACCTGCTAATTCACTGACAGCATATGGCTGTCTGTTGTTTTTACCCCAGTTGGTGTGAACAAAGTTCACAATATCTGGTTGAATGGGAGCCCTGAAGACAGTAGGCAAAGTGACATTTTTGCCAGATGACACCCCCTTTTCAGAGTACACTGTTTTATCAGTGGACGAGCATAAGCCTTATTAAACAGCACATGAAGACCACGGCCCCAAACTGATTCCTTTCCCCAATTTGCTCTTAACATTCCAAGTTTCCAGCAGAACAAACATTTTCTAGGGTGCAGGGAAGGCTAGAATCCTACAGGCTCTCCTGCATCATGATGGGGAGAGGAGAAGGCCATGCTCCTCTCCATCCAGTGGCTCCTACAGGGAAAACTCCTTTCCTCATTTTTTATCAGGTTTTTTTTTTTTTTTGCTACTGAATTGTATTTGTTACTTACATAGTTGGGATTTTAACCTCTTATCAGATATATGGTTTACAAATACTTTCCTCCAGTCTATAGGCTTCCTTGGCACTAACTGTTTCCTCTGCTGTGCAGCAGCTATTGAGTTTGATTCAATCCCACTTGTCCTTTGTTGCTTTTGTTCTTGCCTTATTCAAACCCCTAAGTGAAAAAGCTTTCAGCTTTTTCTCATTAAGTATAATGTTATCCATGGGCTTTTCACACATAGCCTTCATTGTGTTGAGTTAAATTCCATCCATATATATTGTGTTGAAAGATTTTATCATGAATGGATGGTGAATTTTGTCAAGTGGTTTTTCTGCAGCTATTGAGATGATGATGTAATTTTCATCTTTCATTATGTTAGTATGGTACATCATTATTGATCTGCATATTTGAAACTATCTTTGCATTGTAGGGATAAATCCCATTTGGTCATTGTGACTGAGCACCTTAATATGCAGTTGAATTAGTTTGCTGGTATTTTATTGAAGATTTTTGTGCCTAAGTTCATCAGGGATATGGCCTATAGTTGTCTTTTCTTGTGGTGCTTTGGCTTTGGTATCAGGTTGTGCTGTTCTTATAAATGATTTTGGAAGTATTCCCTCTTATATTTTTAGAAGAGTTTAAGAAGGTCTGGGATTAATCCATCCTTCCTTGAATGTTTGGTAGAATTAACCTGTGAAGTCATCTGGTCCTGAGCTTTTTTTAGTTGGGGGGTGTTTGATTATTCATTGAATCTCCTTATTAGTTCTTGGTCTGTTCAAGCTATTTCTCTTGATTCAGTTTTCTTTTTTATTTAATTTTGGAATATTATGGATGTACAAACATTTTGGTTACATGCATTACTTTTGTATCAGTTGGATCAAAGTTATTCAGTTTTCACAGATTGTATGCTTCTAAAATTTCACCCATTTCTTCTACATTATCCAATTTGTTCAAAATAGTACCTATGAGAATGAGGGAGGGGTGGGGAAAGGAAGAGCAGAGAGAGATGGGGGTAGGGTCTTGGTGTGTGCCACACCTTTTGGTGGCAAAACACGATTGTAAGAGGGACTTTACCTAACAAATGCAATCAGTGTAACCTGGTTTCTTGTACCCTCAATGAATCCCCCCCCACAAAAAAAATAGTACTTATGATCCTTTTTATTTCTGTGGCACCTATTGTAACACCTTCTTTTTCATTTCTGCTTTTGAGTCCTCTTTTATGCTTAGTCTAGCTAAGGGTTTGTCAATTTTGCTTATCTTTTCAGAAAACCAACTGGGCTTAGTTTATTCTTTTTCTAGTTCCTTGATTGTGTTCAGTTAGGTTGAGATTTTTTTTTTGAGACAGGGTTTCACTCTGTCATCCAGGCTGGAGTGCAGTAGCACAATTATACCTCACTACTGCCGTCAACTCCCGGCCTTCAGTTATCCTCCCACCTCAGCCTCCTGAATAGCTAGGACTAGAAGATCAGCTGATCTTCATTTTTAATGTAAGCGTTTATTACTACAACATTCCTTCTTGGTATTGATTTTGCTGCATTCTGTAAGTTGGGACATGTAGTGTATTTTCATTTGTCTCAAAATATTTATAAAGTTCTATTTGAATTTCCTCTTTGACTTAATGGTTGTTTGAGAATGTGTTGTTTAGCTTTCATGTATTTATGAATTTTTCATTTTCTTACCAATATCAATTTCTAATTTTATTTCACTTTGAAAAAGATACTTGGAATGATTTCAATTTTCTTAAATATGTTAAGACTAGTTTTGTGGTCCAATGTGTGCTTTATCCTGAAAAACATTGCATGTGCACCTGAGTCAAATGCATATTCTTCTGTTGGATAAAAGTTCTCTATATATCTGTTAAGTTTATTTGTTCTATTGTGCTGTTCAAGAAAGCTGTTTTCTTTATTGATTTTCTCTCTGGATGTTCTGTTCATTATTGAAAGTGGAGTATTAAAGTCTCCTATTATTGTGTCAATGTCTATTTTTTCAAATCTGTCAATACTTGCTTGATGTATTTAGACTCTCTGATGTTGGGTGTATATATAATTGTTAGATATTCCTTTTGAATTAACCCCTTTATTATTAGATAATGACCATCATCCTTAGAAACCATTTTGATTTAACATCTATTTTGCCTGATACAAGTATAACTACTCTTGATTTGTTTTGGTTACTATTTGTATAGAATATCTTTTTCCATTCCTTCACTTTTAGTCTGCATGTCCTTAAATATGTTAAGACTAGTTTTGTGGTCCAGTATGTGCTTTATCCTGAAAAACGTTCCATGTGCACCTGAGTCAAATGCATATCCTCTTGTAGACAGCGTATCACTGCACCTTTTTGTACTCCACTGAGCCACTCTATGCATTTTGGGTGGAAAGTTTAATCTATTTACATTTAATGCAATTATTATTATTATTATTTTTTTTTTGGCTATTTTTGGCCGGGGCTGAGTTTGAACCCGCCACCTCCAGCATATGGGGCCGGTGTCCTACTCCTTTGGGCCACAGGTGCCACCTATTTAATGCAATTATTAATAAGTAAGGACTTATATTGCCATTTTATTAATTGTATTGCAATGCTTTGTTTCCTGTCTTTTTGATGATATTTTGGTAGTAATTTACTTTGATTCATTTCTCTTTCTCTTTTATGTGTATACTAAATATATTTTCTTTGTGCTTACCTCAGGCTTGCATAAAAAATATCTCGGAGTTGATAACTGTCTATTTTAAGTTGATAACAACTTAACTTCAATTGCATACAAAACTACACTTTTATCCCCTCCTCCAATACTTTGCATTCTTATTGTCAAAGAGTATTTCTTTTTATATTGTGTATCCATTAACATTTTTTGTGGTTATAGTTATTTTTTAATATTTTTGTATCTTTTAACTTTCATATTAGGATTAAAAGGAATTTATACACCACCGTTACAGTGTTATGTTATTATGTATTTGCTTGGTATTTACCATTACCGGTGAGATTTATGCTTTTGTGTTGCTGTCCAACAGGGTTTTATTTTAACTGGAAGAAGTCCCCTGAGTATTGGAATTTTAAATTCAAAAGTTTGGTTCAGTAAGAAGATTAATACATATATTCAGGCTTTTTAAAAAAGACTATTCAGAAAATGCCAGTATGAAAATTTAGTAAAATATTCCTAATTAGAGATGACACATAATCAAAGAGGATTATCTGATCTCATGACAATTGTTAAGACCATCTTAAGTCAAATGATCCAGATATTTAAAACCTGTAAATATTGAATCTGTTTTATGTGCTACAAAAAAGTTAAAAACACTATAAAGCACAGAAATGAAACATCTGGACCAGTCCTTAGAAATTATCTAATTTCATTTCACAAAAAGGGAAGGCAAAAGGTATGACTTGCCTACATAACTTGTGTGCAATGACCAAACTGGTCTTTAAAATATATACTCAAAAGGCAATATGTCAATGGAGTATATCAATGACATATTGCCTTCTGAGAAAGTATTTGACATATTGCCAGTAACTGTGGGGGAGGATGTGGAGAAATTAGAACCCTTGTGTAGTACTATAAAATGGTACAGCTACTATAGAAAATAGAATGATGGTTCATAAAAAAATTAAAAATGAAATTCCTAGGTGATTCAGCAATTCCATTTCTGGGTATATAACCAAAATATTAAAAAGCAGAGTCTTTAAGACACATTTGTATACTCATGTCCATAGCAGCATTATTCACAAAAGCCAAAAGGTGGATGCAACCCAACTGTCCATCAACTACTGAATACATAAATAAAATGTGCTATATACACAGAATAGAACATTATTGGCCTTAAAAACAAAAGGAAATTCTGACACTTTATAACCTGAATGAACCTCGAGGACATTACGCTCAGGGAAATAATAAGCCAGTCACAAAAGAACAAATACTGCATGATTCCACTTATATGAGGTACCAAAAATAGTCAAATTGACAGAGACAGAAAGTGGAATGGTGAGATAGAAAGCAGAATGGTGGTATCCAGGGCATGGAAGAGGAGGGAATTATTGTATGAGCACGAGAATTTCAGTTTTGCAAGATAAGGTAGCTCTGGAGAGGGACAGATTTGTACACAATATAAATGTACTTAATGTCACTGAACACTAAGAAATGGTTAAGATGGTAAATTTTATGTGTATTTTACCCAAGTTGTTTTTAAAAGGCAGGTATGTAAGAAAGTTACTTACATTTGATGCTAGCACTCATGCTTATTGGAACTGAGCAGTCTACTGCAGCTGAAAGAGAAAAATTAATTGTTAAATAATATTCTTAATATTTATAAATGCAATAAATACAAATGTGGAAATTAAGAAAAGTTCCAGAACTTGCAGTTCCTTATTTTGCTTTCTGTTATACTTCTAGAGATGAAAAATACAATATCCTTGATAAAAAATACACTGATTGGGTTTAATAACTCATTAGATACTGCAGAAGAAAATGACAGTGAACTTGAAAACACACCAATATAAACTATTCAAAATATGACATTCTTAACAAATTTGTCATTGTAGTTCTAAAACAATACTAATGGGGAAAAATGGAACAAAATTAAGGATGAAGACTTATACTACCTGATTTCAAGACGTATTGTAATGCCACAGTAATTAAGGTAGTGTGGTATGGGCATAAAGATAGATATACAGATCAAAGAACCAAAGACCCACAGATATAGTCAACTGCCTTTCAGAAAGTGCCATGGCAATCAAAATAGAGTAAAGAATTATTGCTGCAACAAATGCACCAGAAAATTTGGATATAAATAGGCAAAAAACCCCTCCAAATCTTATATCATGTCACATGCAAAAACCAGTTCAAAATAGATCACGAACTTAAAGGTAAGATCTAAAACTATAAAACTTCTAGAAGAAAACACATTAAGAAAATTCTAGTGACCTAAGATTAGGAAAAGATTCCTTAAACAGGACATGAAAAAAACTATTAAAAAAATGAAAAACTAAACTTGATTTCACACGATTTTCACATCGCAAAACATTTTTCTTTTGATTTTTTTCAACCTTCAAAAAATAGAAACATCATAAAATTGAACTAAAACTTAAAAACTTTAGCTCTTCAAATGAGAGAATAACAAAAATTTAAAACCACATTAGCAAAAACTGGTGAAATTCAAATAAGATTTATAGCTGATAATATTGTATCTATATTAATGTCCTGGTTTTGATCACTGTGCTATGGTTTTTAAGATTTTAACATTAGGGGAAGCTAGGTAAAGGGTGTTTACTATTTTTGAATTTTTCTGTAAGTCTAAAATTCAGAATAAAGATTGTAAAAAGACCAATCATAGACTGTGAAAATATATTTGCAAAACATATATTTGATATAGAATTTGTATTTAATATGCAAAGAAAGTTTCACAACTTAACACTAAGGAGATAAACAATGTTTTTAAAATTGGGCAATGTATTTGAATAGGCATTTCACCAAAGGAGATAAACGGTTGGCAAATAAGAAGAAAAGTTGTTCACCATCATTAGACATCAGGGAAATGCAAACCAAAACTACTACTACTACTACAATATATCCACTAGAATGGCTAAAAAAGGGCTGTAAATACCAACGGTTGGTGAGAATGAGAAGTAATAAAAATGCAAACTGGTATAGTGCTCCGGACGACAGTTCCTTATAAAGTTCAACACACACTTAGCATATTGTGCAGTTCCATTCCTAGAAAATAAATTTACCCAAGTGAAATGGAAACATGTGTTCAAAGATCGTATGTGAACGTTTATAGCAGCTTTATTCCTAATAGGGAAAACTGAGTTAAAACAATCCAAATGTCCACCAACTGGTGAACTGATAAACAAATAGTGATAGATTCATTACGTGGAATGCTCTTTAACAATAAAAAAGAAATACTGATACAGATAACAACATGGATTAGTTTCAACAGCATTATGCTAATTGAAAGAAGCCGCACTCAAAGAAATACATATTGAATGATTCTTAAGCCGCACTCAAAGAAATACATATTGAATGATTCTATTTATACTAAATTACAGAAAAGGCAAAAGTATAGTGAGAGGGAGCAAATCAGTGGTTGCCAGGGATTTGGGGAGAACGAGGGGGGAACTTTATTGGGTGACAGAAATGTTCTCTTTCAGGGGTCAGCAAACCTTTTCTACAAAATGCTAAATAACGAAATGCCTCAGGCTTTGCAGGGTGATAGTCTGTTACAACTAGCCAACTCTGCATTTTAGTGCAAAAGCTGCATTTTGAGTGTAAAAGATTGAATGTGATTAAGTTTGTTTATGGACAATTTAATTTTCATTTCATGATTTTCACATGTCACAAAATACGATTTTTTTGATTTTTTGCTACCATTTGAAAATATAAACTCCATTCTTAGTTTATTAGCTATACAAAAATAGGTAGCAGGAGAATTCATCCGGCAAAATACAGTTAGCTGACCTACATTTTATAGCATGAGGGTGGTAGTGGTTATACAAATGGATCCATTTTTCAAAATACTTAACTGTACAATTATAATTAATGCATTATATAAATAAATACAGCTGATGAAAAAGAAAACAATTAAATAGAAAAGTATTAGTTAGCATCTTTTTTGTGTAACCTTAGTAGATTTGGAAACAAAAAAAGATAAACTTTTATTATATTAAGAATATCTACCAACAAAATCATATTATGGATAACACAGATAAAATGAAATAACATACGCATTATATAGATTTCAAATATAGTTAACAAAAATGGCATGCTGATTTTATTGTGTATATACATAGAGTTAATAGTTACAATTTCACAATCCTTTTAAAACACAAATCCTTTTCTATATAATGTATTCATTTTTGTTATAGATGTATGCTAGTGAGAAGTGAAGTTGCAGGTTTAAATTGGGCACAGAAAGTTCACATTTGCACATTTTTACCTTTGGCTGAAAGGATTTTATTATAGTGAACAGCCATGTGATTCTTGACCAGCTGGAGAGTGCTTAGTCTGAGAGAAGAGGAGTCAGTGCAAAAAGCTAAAAATTAAAACATATTTAATCATTATATATTTAAAATTAATATAAAAATCATCATGAGATAAACAAGTTACTGATTATCAAGCTCATTCACATAAAATGTCTGAAATTCAAACACAGAGGATACTGACATATAACATTGTGATACTGAATATGACCTAGCCTTAATCTTGCAATGATATTTGCCAATGAGCTATTATTGATCACTTGGGTTCAAACTCTTCCAATGGTAAGTTTTACAAGCCTGAGAGTTTGAGGAAGAGATTCTAGATTATCTATTATTATATTTATGGAACTATTTCTTTTTGACAACTCTTAATCCTGTAAGTAGGAATGTTTAGCCCATTGCTTAATTATAAAATAATGTTACCATGCTAATATTTAAACAATCCATGGAGTTTGGGAGATTAAATGAATCCCAAACTACAAAACCCCATATACAAAGATTCTACTCTGAGAGGCAAATTTCTAAATTAAACCTGAGAACAAGATCTACAAATCAGTTTACTGCAGTCTTTATGAAGTAGTAGGACTATCTTAAGACAAGTATAATCACATAGAAATCCCATAACATCAAACTCCCTTGGCCCTCATCCAAATTGTATAAACGATATCTTAGAAATAGTTAAACACTTACATACAAGTATAAAATGCAAATGTACGTGTAATTTTTTAAAACTATTTTTGAGAATATATAGATGTAGTTTAAAAAAATCCAACAGCTCAAATAGCACATAGAGATTAAAAAATAAGTGACTTTTCTATACTGACCCTTACTTAGTCTCTCCTCCTAGAAATAGGTTATGTTTTTTACTCATCCTTACAGGAAAACTCTATGCATAACATAAGCACATACAATAATTATTGTAAGGGTAATGTTCACTATGCATTTTTTATATATATAACTTATCTAGTTATTATTATCATTTAATAGAGTGGAAACTGAGACACATGAGTTAGCCCTTCCAGATCACACTGCTGATAAAGGATGCAGTTTAGATGTTAACCAAGGTAACCTCATACGTACAACTACTGTATCTATTCCATCTCTATACGTATCTTTGTTTTAAAAAATAGTTAGCAATCTTTACATATTGTTCTTCTTCCTGCTTTTCTACATATGTGTATTTTAAATCATCTCAAGTTTTTATTTAAAAATTGCTTTTCAAAGTTTATGATTCTGGATATACATATATATACACACACACATATATGTGTATCACATTCTAATACAAAGAAAGAAGTGAGTTAACAGAAAACTTGATCCTTCTTTCACATTTGGAGGTAACGGATATCAAGGATTTTTCATGTAAATAAGGAAAAAATGTATTTGATTATTTTGCCTAAAAAACCAGAGTCGTGTTTTAAATCTATAATTATAAAAATTTATTTTGAAACTTGTATTGCAATTTTACCTGAAGGTTTTAAAATATAAAAACATCACAGGAACTGGAAATCCGGTTGGATAAAGAACCCTGTAAAGTTGTTTTGCTCCTGATATACAATGCATTATTCAAGTGCTCTTTTTCACTGCACAGTTTTTCTTTTTCAGTGCTGTGTCTTTAGCATCTGCAAATCACTATTTTAACAAGGCAGTAATGCCTTAACCCAGGGAAGTCCCTGGCATAAGTAGAGCTGGACAGCAGTTGTTGCAGGGAATAGTAGGCAGCCAAGACCACATCCAGGGCACAATAACAGTTTGAAATCATAGACTCCAAAGTTCTCTAATTTCAAGAATTCTTATAACATTTAATTGTAATTAATAATATGAAGTGCTAGTATTCATTAAATAATTTTTTCATCATCACATACAATTTTCAAGGAAAGAAAACATCTAGTCTTTTAACAGAGTTATCGATTTAAGTATCTCACTTACCATTACTTTTGGTGCTCAAGTGTCCTTTTAATAGGCAGGGAGGACCATATCTGGGAAGGACAGAGGTTGCTCTGACTTTAACAAAGAAACCATGAATCAGAACAAAATGAAATACAACTTTCACAATACAACAGTACTAAATATTTTAAAAATAATACATTTCTCTTTAACTACCAGGTTGTCTAAATTTTATTCACTCATATACTAGCCACCAATGATATACCAAAAATTCTGCAGCCATAAAAAATTTCCCTTTTAAGAAAATAAGTTATTTTCAACCTGTACCTGAAACTTTTATGTATTTATTTTCTGGAGATAGTATTTTGCTCTATCACCCAGGCTAGAACATAGTGGTACAATCAGACCTCACTGTAACCTCAAACTCCTCCTGCCTCAGTCTCCCAAGCTGCTAGAACTACAGGCATGTACCACCACACCCAGTTAATTATTTTATTCTTTTGTAGAGATGGGGTTTCACTATGGTGCCCAGGCTGGTCTCTGATGCCTGGCCTCAAGGGATCCTCCCACCTTAGCCTCCCAAAGAGCTGGGATTATAGGCATGAGATACTGCACTGTTAATTATACTGTTAATTATAGGCTAGTCTGTCCTTAAAAATAATTTTAAGACAGAAATTCCCTCACAAAGTAATTGAGTGAATTATAAATTATATCATGCTACTATATATAAAATATATATATGTAAAATCAGAATTTGATGATTGAAAGATGTCTTAAGATTCATCTAGTCTAGCCCACTTACCCCTTGGCTTGGATTCTATCCTGATCTTCCAAACAACATGGGCTACTGGAAAATTAGTTATAGACCTCATCACAAAATAAATCCTCTCTCAAAATGTGACTGGTTTTTAGTGGTAATCTCCAAAATAGGAATGCTGAGTTATAGCACTATATATTATTTAGTGTGCAAAATATGTCTATTATACCCCCAAGATGGAGATGTTTTTAGAGTACATAATAGCTAGTTTGCTATGAGGTGGACTGTGAAGCTATAAGGATACATACAAAGTCTAATAGAAATATAGATGACTGCTCGGTGCGGTGACTCACACCTGTAATCCTAGCACTCTGGGAGGCTGAGGCGGGTGGACTGTCTGAGCAAGAACAAGACTCCCGTCTCTAAAAATAGTCGGGTGTTGTGGTGGGCGCCTGTAGTCCCAGCTCACTCAGGAGGCTGAGGCAAGAGAATCGCTTGAGCCCTTGCTTGAGGTAGTTGTGAGCTATGACGCCATGCACTCTACTGACGGTGAGAAAGTGAGACTCTGTCTCAAAAAAGAAAAGAAAAGAAATTTAGATAACTAAAAACAGAAAAAGAGGTATGGAGTTAGGAGAACTAAAATTTAGGACCAGAGAATAAAACTTGCTAAAATAGGATAAAATGGAAAAACAATTTGTGATCAGAATATCCAAGAAGCTCCTCACACATCGCAGATCAGAGAGCAGGAAGGAAAAAAAAAAAACTAACTTATTTAGGACAATACAACTCATGGATACCTTTTGAGTTGGGGTAGAAAGACAGTCATAAAATTAACATAGTTTCTATCAGGAAAGAAGGAAGGGTGAGACCTGAACTAAGAAAATATACTAGCAAACTCTACAGTGAGCTATGATCAAGAAAACCTTATTTCTCTAGTCATAAAATGTTTTGCTTGTCTATAATTCAGGTGTCTCTTTATCTAGAAATAGTACCTCAACTTTCCCTTGGGAAATGTCACCTCCTCTACACTTAGCCCAGGTGGTTCAATAAAGCTGATTTCTTGTCAGGGTTGGGCATAGAACCCTAATCTGGCCAGCTGTGTTGACTGAATCTGCAATGAATGTGACCCAAGTCCAACCATGAGATAAAATCTTCGGATTTTTTTCTGGAACTATTAGGACAGACAATATCATTTCACTGGGCTGCTAAACCCAGTGCAGAATCTCAGCAAGCCTGGTAATGCTGGTGGCCATCTTGCACCATATACAGGCAGTCCAGGAGTTATAAACATCCGACATCAGATGGAAGCTATTACAGGTAATAGGTAAATGTATGTACCTGTTCGAACTTACATACACATTCAAGTTAAGAATCAACCTATAGAACCTATCCCATTTGTAACCTGCTGACTGCACGTAAGGGGAACCTGTCTGAGAATGAAGCCTCATGGAGTAAAGTAGAACCAAGAAAGAAAGAGATTCCTGGTAACATTGTTTGACGCTATATCATCCCTAGGCTTTTCTTTACATGAGCTCCCCAAATCCCATTTTAGCTTAAACCAGTGTGAGTTGGATATCTTTAAACAGAATGCTAATTCTTGAATACTAACTGTGCCAAGCGCAATTCTAAGCACCTGCAGATATAAATTGATTTAATCTTTAAAATAACACTATGAAATAAGAACTATCATTCTCCCCACCTGATAGATGAGGAGAACTGAAGCACAGAGGTTCAACGTATAATTTGTCCAAGATTATACAACTACAATATGACAGATTTGGGATCTGAACCCAGGCAGTCTGGTTCCTAAGTCTTAAACATTACAATATAATTAATTGCTCAGTACTTGAACCATGCTTGAAGCTACATAGCATATGAAAGAGACTAAGAAGATACCTCAACTGTATGTTGTTCTAAAGTATGCATGTTTCACTATAAATCACTGTAAAGTCACTTGTATATTCAGACAAGTTTGAGAATGAAGACAGAATGAAAGAAAGGCTAGAACCTAGTGATACTACCTTGAATAAAACCAATCCTCCTACTCCCCAATGTGAACAAAGCTATTTAAGATTTGCCTCCAGGTACCAATTCAGCTTCTCTTTAGCACGAGATGGTGATAACAAAAATGGAACTTACATATACCCTGATGCCTGTGTTCCCTTGTCTATCTTCAAATGTATAGCAAGGCATACACTCATTAGTTTCTTTCTTTTTTTTTTTTTTTTTTTTGAGACAGAGCCTCAAGCTGTCACCCTGGATAGAGTGCCGTGGCATCACAGCTCACAGCAACCTTCAATTCCTGGGCTCAAGTGAGTCTCTTGCCTCTGCCTCCCAAGTAGCTGGGACTACAGGCACCCGCCACAACGCCCGGCCATTTTTTGGTTGCAGCCGTCATTGTTGTTTGGTGGGCCCGGGCTGGATTCGAACCCGCCAGCTCAGGTGTACGTGGCTGGCGCCTTAGCCCGTTAAGCCACAGGCGCCAAGCCCACTCATTAGTTTCTAACATTCCTATACATAAATATCATATTTAAACTGACATAATTGAAGGGAGAAACAGAAAATATAATTCAACTGGGCTCTTTTACAGGCAGTTTCTGATTCCTGCTTTTCTTCTTGTATTCAGGTCATACTTTTCTGCTTACGTGATTCACCATTTTTTGCGGAAAAGTGAACATTTTAGGTAATATATTGTAGTAAGTCTAGATACGGAATCCTCTCTTGAGCTTGTTTTCATTGTTGTTTGCATATTTGTTTAGTGACCTTGCTAAATTATTTAATGAATTACATTTCCTGAGGAATGTGAAGGCTCTGATGTCACTCCTCATCAGTGAAGCTTTGGGCATGAGCAGTGACACCTTATCCTTTAAGTCTGAGCCCAAGTCTTTGGGAGGAGTTTCCTTTTCAAAGGGAAAGCTTTAGGGGACTATATAGAGTCTTCTCTATCTTATAGTTACTTTTATGATAGTTTGATAATTCTTAAACTTGCCTTGTATAAATCACGGTATGGTTTTTATTTTTCGATTGGACCCAGAATGAATGCTCCAATGAGTCAAAGAAAAGTAGCCTCAAACCAAACATAAGGAAAAAGAACATCATCCTCTAATGATTAGGACTACAATCCTGTCCAAGAGTTTGAAGGTCTTAGTAGGGTAGTGAATTCATCAGTATATGAGAGAAGCCCAGTTTCCTACATAATTTCATTTTTCTAAGACATCCAGAAGAAAGTCCACTGAGGAAAGGTAAAGCTGTTTCTTGTGAAAGGCTTTCCCAGGAATACTAGAGGTTTGGGACCCTAACTGCTACTTCTTTCTTTTTTTGAGACAGATTTTATGTCGCCCTCGGTAGAGTGCTGTGGCATCACAGCTCACAGCAACCTCAAACTCTTGGGCTTAAGCTATTGTCTTGCCTGAGCCTCCCAAGTAGCTGGGACTATAGGCACCTGCCACAATGCCTGGCTAGTTTTTTGTTGATTTTGTCATTGTTGTTTAGCTGGCCTGTGCTGAGTTTGAACCTGCCAACCCCAGTGTAGGTGGCTGGCGCCCTAACCGCTGAGCTACTCGTGTGGAACCTTCAGTGCCATTTCTACCTGTTCCTACGGGACCAAAATATTTAAAACAATTATCTTCCAAGCTACTTTCAGTTATTTATACTAATAAGTTGTTTTCTCTCCTCTTCTCTCCAAAGGTCATTGATAATAGAGTGGATGACAATTTGATAGTCTCAATCTTTTCTTCTCCTTCCCCCAAGAGAAGTTGGAAACACCACCTTATAGATTATCTAGTCCAAACCTCCATTTTATAAATTATCATACTAAAACCCAGGGAGGTAAAGTGACTCGAAGATTATTACCTAGTTAGTTAATAGCAAACAGATTACAAACAAGACAGTATTTTTCAGGCTGCTGCTCCTTCTAATACACCACCATTCAGAAAGTGCGTCTTACAAAATAGTCTAAAATGGGATTAGAGTAAGAAAATGACAAAAGATAATTTTTTGTTTTAATATTTTATTAAATAACCAAAGTAACCTCTTAATGAAATCTAAGAAATGTATTTTTAATTATTTTAGCTTTTGCTAAAATTTATGATTTTTTATTAATAATGATTTACAGTATTATGAGAACCCCCAGATATTTGTCAACTATGACATTTATTTAAAGAATTTAAAATTGATAATATTTGATATTACTATATATTACATGTTAATAATATCCTTCAAGTGAAGCTTATTAAGTTATAAGAATATAAACCTTTTTACATTTGGCAAAAGCCTAATTTTTAAAATAACTCCATAAACAAATACTGAGAACTTACTAAGTCTATTATGCTATAAATTTTACAAATATTGAGAGGGTCTAGGCCCTCTCCCTCATGGGATAGTAGGTAAATGCACTGACTTTGAGGTTTACCTTCCTTACCTGGATTCAAAGCCTGTTGTGCTAGTAACCGTGGCCTTACCAAGTTGTGTATAATCTTTTGTTTCAGTTTATTTACTGTGAAATAAAGATAATACCTATCTAACAAGATGTTCTATACATTAAATGAGATAATTTGAAAATAGTTCCTAGAACTAAGCAAAGGCATAACGTTAGTTTATGTGTAACGTTTTTAAGAACATAAAAGCGTTTTGGTTTGCTTCCTCTGAAACTTAGGTTGGTAAAGTGTCAGAACATATGGTTTACTGATCAATCTCCTACACTGATAGCACTTTTGATCAATAATTACATAATAAAAACACTCATTCAAATTCAAAGCAAGACATACTTCAAGGAATCATTTAGCAGCCTGATTTAAAGATACTCTTTTAAATAGATAACATTGAATTGGGAGCGAGGCGAGTCTAAAGCTTGCCTATTTGGCTTGAGACAAGAATGATGCTTGCTCATACTGTACGAAGATAATATACTATTTGGATTGGGCCGATTCATACAGGTATGAGGTTACACTGCTCCACCAATGACGTACATCTGACTCAACAGTCAGTCAAAACAGGTGTGTACAGTGATTATGGATTAATCCTTTGCTGCTAAAACTGTAGTCCGCTGACCTACGACACCGATCAACAACACGAATCACCTGGAAACCCATTAGAAATGCACTCTCAGCCCCCCCCCAACAAAATTATTGAATCATAATCCACATTGTAACATGATTCCAAAGAGATTCTCAAAGTTACAGAAGCCCTGGTTCACTCAGTAGTTTTGAAGGGTGCTAGTTACTGAATGGGAGATTTCCTATTTACTGAGTACTTACAAGGTGCCTGCTACGCATTATCTGCATTTAATCCTCAAGAAACCTACGGCATGGGTATTTGACCCCTACTTTCAAGAGATGAAACTGAAGGTCGTCCGTACGGAGAGCAGCCGGGCCCACAGAGGTCTTTGCCTCAGAGCTACCGGGGTAATTAGGCTCCATGTCCCTGAAGTTCAGGAGACTGGACCGCATGGTTGTCAGGGCGACAAATTCAGGGCAAGGAAGGGGGCCTGCGAGCCTGGCAGTAGGGCCTGTTCCTGTGCGCGGGCCTCGGGCAGCTCCGGGCAACACCTGGGGCAACGCCTGGAACGTCCCGGGCGCGAGGTTGGGGGTGCAGGTCGGCGCGGTCGCCCGTGAAAGCTGCCCTTTACCTCTCCGGCTGCCATCCATGTTTAGTCTTCTTGCAGCCGCCGTGGGGACACACTGCGTCCCCTCCGGTCCTTCCCTTGGCCAGGCCCAGCCGCTGCAGTAGAGGACTGGCAAAGAGCGGCAGGCAGCCGCGGCAGCTGCTCCGAGACCGTCGCTAGGTCGGTTGCTAAGGGCTGCCTCTGTGACGCCGGATTGTGACGTCACGGCGCCGGGGCGTGCGCTCCCAGGCCCCGCCCCCGGAGTACCCAGAGCGAGGGGAGAGCGGTAGAGGAAGGGACCAGGCTGGGGGAGTCGGGAGAGCCAGTCTGTCGCTCTGGGATGCTGCCGGTGGTCCACAGAGCAGCCCCCTGTCAGGAGCCGCGCCACCAGCCCTTGACAGTCTTCGTCCCTGCGGGAAGAACGGAGAGAGGAGGTGGTTTTATCTGGCATCTGCGTCCCCAGGGTCCCGGAAAAAGTCAAACACAAATGTTAGTTGAGGTCAGGGTAACATTTAACCAGTTCCAAATAATTAGATTTCCAAGTAGTCTGTGAACTTTTGGATTAGTGAAAATCCTGGTGGTGAAAAACATCTATGAGTTTACATCTTAATTCCTAACCTTAATAATCAGTTTCAATTTTCCTTCTGTTTTGCCTACGGAGCATTTTCTCTCTCCTGTCCGCTCTTCCCCTTTTTATCTTAAGGCCTCAGTCAATTTCCTTTATCATGGAAGAGAGGTGCAACAAGAATAAGGAGTTGATTTAGTAGTTGCCTTCTACAATGTGTTTAATTTTTTTTTTTTTTTGCAGTTTTTGGCCTGGGCTGGGTTTGAACCCGCCACCTCTGTTATATGGGGCCAGCGCCCTACTCCTTTGAGCCACAGGCTCCGCCCAACGTGCTTAATTTTGAATGCTTAGAAATAAGATCAGAATAAGACAGGGAGCATTCTGTCATTGTAGAGCTTCTCAACAGCGACTCTGTAGACCCTGGGAGCTGGTTGTATACTTTCAAAATATGAGGTATGTGGAAGTGTGTGTGCTGGCTCTGTGGTCCCCTAAACAAAAGTCATTTAGAAGAATACAGGGGCAGAAAGTCAGATATTACCCAGAGAGCAAAAACTCTTCCCTACCTCCTGTCTATTGTTTGAAATCCATTTCTAAGTTTATGAAGCTTTTTATTCCCACCATAAGCAGCTAGAAAATATCTTGCATATAACAGGCCTCCAGTAAGCGTTTGCTAAATTGAATTAGAACTAAAGCCTAAAGGGCAAACACCTCTGGGAAAAGCAACACAGTGACTTGATGCACGCAAAAGTAATGCCAGCTCCTCTTGTTAAAGTAGATTTTAGGCACAGTGGCTTACACTTTCAATCCCAGCATTTTTGGAGGCTAAAGTGAGAGTAACTCTTAAGGCCATGAGTTCAAAACCAGCCTGGGCGATAAAGTGAGACTCCTGTCTCTAAGAAAAATAATTAGCCTGCTGTTGTGGGGGAAGCTATAGCCCCACCTACTTGGGAGACCAAGGCAGGAGGATCACTATCCAGGGTGTTTGAAGTGGCAGTGAGCTATGATCACACCACTTAGCTCTAGCCTGGATGAAAGGGTGAGACCTTGTCTTTAAGTAAATAAATGTAGGTTTTAAGATGACAAGTAGATTTCGCTTTAAAGTAGAAAAGGGACCCCATGATTGAGAGACGACAGCAGAATGGGAGAGAGGGTTTTGAAGACAACATGGCCTGGTATCTGACTTTGTCTGAAGCCATCTTGATTTCATTATTTCTCTTTAAACATATCAATTTTTTCAAGAATGTGTGCACAATCCAAAGGAATATAGGGTCCATTTCTTTCCAGTTTTAGCAGCAAACACATTATCATAAATGTATTTAATTTATCCTTTGCTATTACTCTATGTATGTGAAAAAGAGAGAAGATCCTTTCTGGTTGCTATTCCCATAGAATAATCCATGGTCATGGGTAGGTGCACACAGCTCGTATGAGCTTATTACAGAGTAAGCTCCCAAGAACAGCTTTTGGCGGGCAGCATCTGTAGCTCAATGGGTAGGGCACCGGCCACATGCACTGGGGCTGGTGGGTTCGAACCTAACCTGGGCTTGCCAAAACAAAAAAATGGCTGGGCATTATGGTGGGTGCCTGCAGTCCCAGCTACATGGGAGGCTGAGGCAAGAGAAATGCTTGAGCCCAGCCCAGGAATTTGAGGTTGCTGTGAGCTGTGATGCCACAGCACTCTACCAAGGGCAACAAAGTGAGACTCTGTCTTAATTAAAAAAAAAAAAAAAAAAAAACACCCTTTGGGGACGTAATCCCCGGCTGTGATGGCCTTGGAGAGTAGACATACCGAAGACCTTTTGTTGAATATATAAACATGAATTTCATGTTAATGCTATAGTTTTGTTATTGACATTTAGGAATTTGTATATCTGTATTTTAGAAGGAAAAGCTTCACCTCCCTTGGCATGTATAAACCAATTATTTTATCTCCCTTTTTCGTCTTAGCTTATAGGAAGCTCAAAACTAAGATTTGTGCCCAGTTGTGATAATTATGCATAGCCTACATTTTCTACTTATGTCTTTAATTCTCTTTACTAGGAATGTGGCTTTTCTTTTATTTCAATGGTTCAATTAAACCTATCTTATTGGATGAGCTCTAAGTCCTTTGGAAGTGGGGATGTAAATAAAAGAAACTATATATTATAGTCTGATACAAATAGTATATAGTTTATTATTATTATACTTTATACATTATTTTATTTAAAAACCAGATAAGATGCTAAACATTATTATTTAACGTGTTATTACTATTATACATTTAATACAATCTTTATGGGTGACCCTTAGTTTCATAATTTAGAGGATTCCTGGAATTTATGTTTTTTTGTTTGGAAATTGATTCAATAAATGCGTAAAAGCAACAAGAAACGAAAGGTCAAGCCAACCCTTTTTTTACTTCTTGAGTTAATATGAGCATATTTTAATCCTTAAATTCCCTAAAGGACAAAAATGAAGGGAATGTATGGAATTTAAAAAATAAATACATATAGAGCAGAGTACAATAAATAGAATTCAATGGTATAGGTACACTTTGTGTTGACCTCAGACTCAGAGAAAATCCCTTAGGTTCTGGTGCCTGTAGAATGCTTTGAAATTCAAGCTTTTATTATTTCTCAGCCATTCTCTAATCAAAACACTGTAGCTATTGTTTATCTAATAACTAAATGAGAAGATGGAACTTCAGAGCTTGTTGATATTAGCATGTTATGTAGTGATGGATTAAATTGCTGTTTGTCACTAGAGGGGGCTTTAGGAAATTTTTAAATTCTGTATCTGTGAGGAAAACAGCTATGCCAAGGCAGTATTTACCTAGTAGTCCTATTCAAGGACTGTAAGATGCAACTGATAAACATTTTAAAAAGTGACTCCAACGTAGAACTTCTCCAATTATGTATATAATGATTTATTTATTTATTTATTTTTTTCTGGTAGAGACATAGTCTCACTTTATCGCCCTAGGTAGAGTGCCGTGGCATCACACAGCTCACAACAACCTC
>CAUYRH010091190.1:0-27608 GCA_963574655.1 Perodicticus potto
CACTTTACACTTGGGACTAAATGTGGAACCCCCATTTCCTATGCCTAGGTCAGTTTCTTGTGAATTTCCTAGGCCTCAATTCCATGGATGGACTGTGTCCATTCATTGATACACTCATTCACCTTGCCCCTGGTGGAAGGGACTGTATTCATTCGTTTCCTGGCCAAGGAACCCATACACCAATATATACCCTGAGGCTAGAGGCCTAGAGGAGGAGACGGGGAAAGACCGGGAGAGGAACAGAGAGAGTATCTCTCTCCCCACTTGAAATCTCTCCCTCTACCAGGAGCTTTGGTGTTTTCTGTATTCTTTTCTGTAAATCAATTCTGTCTTACCACGGAGGGGTGGGAGGGGGGGAAATAATGTAATGAAGAATAATAAAATACATGTATTTAGATTACAGGTGTGAGCCACTGCGCCTGGCCCTTCTATTTCTTATATCTCTATCTTCTTTTATACAGTTCATTTCCCAGAATACTTACCAACATACTAATTTGTACGGTCTACCTATCTCTATATTCATCCCCTCATTATTTAGTTTATTAACCTACCATGTAACACAAAACAGGGTAAAAGGACAGCTCAGAGGAGCCATGGAAGGGAAGGCGGCCTGAGACAACCTTACATAGCTGTTAAGATCAACATGTGCTAAAACTGGGGAAAAGAGTCAAAAGTAAGTCTTCAAAGAGATCTAGCTTTTGTTTCTAAAATGATGGAAGTATAGAGAAAATCTGAGAAATATAGGCTAGAGTTGATGATCTGACACAAGCATGCTGTTATAAAAATGAAAAGCAAAAACTCCTAAGAAAAAAATGGAGGTGAGAGCATTGTAGAATCACCGTCTTCAGTCGGTCAAGTGACTCCCAAACAATGGATCATATACAGGTATCAGGAAGTAATTCATTACTTGGTTGCACCCAAATAACTAATGTCAAGTGAGCAGAGAAACAGTGAGCAGTCCTGCAAACCTAAGGATAGAGATGTATGTGATGTATGTATAGTAGGTGATGGATAACTATCTGCCAACTAAATACTCATTATATTATTACAAGCTCTTAATACATTAAAGCTTATATACATAAGACTGTGTATAGTAACACATTAGATTAGGTTATGAATAGAATAAACAAGAAAATCTAAAGTCTCTATTCCCTAGGTATGGTCTTTAAGCTGAATTTACAAATTTTAGGATCAACCCTAATTCAAGGCATGATCATCTCATCAAGATGCACATTCATAGTCTTCTAACTGCTTTTCCTGTCGCCAGTTTCTCCATTTTTCCCCAGTTGTGCACATGTCTTCAGTGCCACTATCCCCAGCCCTCATAGCCAACTGTCTTGAGTGTAAACTCAAAACGCATATAAAAGTGTGACCATTGGGCCTACCCCAGAGATGGCATTCAAAACTGTTAGTTCACTGTGTATCCTTAGCTGGCATGCAAGATCTTTAAAACTCTGGTCCCTACTTACATCCCAGATCTGAAGGGTGATGTGCACTTACATGAACCCTCTACTCCAAAGTGGCAATCACCTTGTCACCAGAACATGCCATGTGCAAGATGTTTCTGTCTTCTCTGCTTGGAACACATGCCACTACTATTCCATCTTTCTTTACTTCTCTTTGTTCAGTTCTACTCTTCCATTCAAGCTCTCTATCTCCAGCTGGCAGGCCAGCCCTAATCCCACCATCATGTGAAGGATTGCTTTCTCATTATTTTTCCTTTCAGTAGAAATAAGGTCTTCCTATGTTGTTCAGGCTGGTCTTGAACTCCCAGCCTCAAGGATGTCCCACTTTGGCCTCCAAAAGTATCAGGATTACAGGCATGAGCTGCCGTGTCAGCTGTATTTCAGATGAAGCATTTCATGAAAATTTGTGAAAAATATAAATTTATAATGTGTGCACATTCCTGTATGAATAAAGAAATACAAAATAAAAAGATATAACAGTGGAAGAGAGAAGAGAAAAATCTAAACTACATAATCAATACAAAGGAAATAAAGTAATTCTCTAATATTGGCCTGGCAGCCACTTCAGCACTTCCTGGTACCTACTTATCTTCAAGGGTATTTAAGAATGTTTACCTTTAGTGGTTTAAAAACTATTAATCACTTTCACCCTTTGAACAAGATGTAGATTGGCTGAAATAAAAATAACTATAAGCTGAAACTGGCAACATGTCAGAGGATAATACTGACATAATTTATAGAAATGCCAGGAGGACCAGCTAATTTACATGAATAAAGCACTTTGGAAATGTAAATGGTTTACAAATTCTAAATAATGATGATAATGATGGTTGCATTATCTATATTTTAACCTTTGTAAATGTAATTAAAAAATAATAAGCACTTAAACACAGCTTTACATTCTCTAATCAGTTTGGAGATAGTAATTAAGCCAGAGGGCATCCTCTGAAATACATGTAAATATTTCCATTTAGAGGAAATGGCAGTCAAGTTACTAAGTTAGGGTTGCCTGGAAAGGAAGTAAAGGTAATCTGGTTCTCTTAGGTCCTTCCACTGAGAATGTGGAATTTATTGAAATAAACAAAGGAGGACAATTACAAACTCAACTTTCTTGTTCTACTTTGAGCTCCCTCTGCGAACCTATCTAAAAGAAAAGATCGCTGAGGAGTGTCTGGAAGGGCCCTGCTCTATGTTCTAGTCCACACTAAAACTAAAAAATGCAGCTGAATAGAGTAAATGCAAAGAGTGAGCATAAAAAAAGGAAAAGAGTTTATGTGCAAGTAGACAAAGTCACTTGAGATCCTAGACTGAAAGGAATTTAAATACCAGAAGCAAGGCATCAACCTAGGACAATGTTGATACAGCTCCGTGTCATGAAGAACCACGTATGCATCATTACCCACACCCTCATGGTGGAATGTACTGAAAATGGTACATGCTCAGAGATGAACATAGATGCTAACTGTGTCATTGCTGAAGCGAAGACTTAGTTTGAGCCAAATGAAATAAATCTTAATCTGGGAGGCTGTAGCTTCTTATGACATTCAAGTCCCTCTAACAGAAGGTTCCATAATTCTAGGTGTGAGACTCGTAAAGCTGGAAGGCCCACCTACCTAGAAGTCTCTCCACAATTATTTTTTCCAGATCACAATAAGTAGGTTAAACTTCATATATTAGTAAGATACTATAGTAATGTAAAGCAGACAAAGCTGAAAAGGTTTATATGAGCTTTGAAAACAATAGAGATAATGTACTATGGTGGTTAAATGTTTAACTGGAATTAAGACGAAGCTGAGTTTCAATCTCAGCCTCACTAATCTCTGGTACAAGGCACTTAACTTCTTTAAATCTCATTTTTGTCACCTATAAAATGAGAATAATAATGGGATTATAAATGTGGAGATTAAATGGGATAAATATGCATAAAGCACTAAGCATAGAGATATATGGCAAATGCTTACTAAATGTTAGCTATAATTAATTTTTTTAGTAATGGAAAGAGTAAGTGTAGAGAGAAGAAAAGAACAGTGTACCTACACTCGGGGAATGGCAAGCACAAACACTCAGAGGTTAACAGAGAAACAATCATGAATACTAAGAGACAAATGGAATCATACGCAGAGAATGGACTTGAAAATAATAGGAAAAGACAGCAAGGAAGGGCCCAAAATTAATTCTTTAGGAAATACTGAGCACCCTGCTGTGAAGTGACACATACTAGTTCACCAAGAGCAAAGAAGCTGTCTGCACTGTCTAAAAGCTAATAATTCAGCTAAGAAGACTGCAACTTTATGTGACAAGAAAACAAAATGACACAAAGACAGACAAACAAAAACAAGAAGATATCTACAGGCCTAGATAGGGTAGCTAGTGGGCTTTGTTTGGGACAGATCCAAACTGATCCAAAGGCTACTTCAAATCAAGGATTGAGATGAACAGAACAATGATTGTGGTCGTGACAAACAGCAAAGATACAAGGCAAAGAAACATTCAGGTTTGCAAATAAACCTCTAAATAAAATTTAGGTAAAATGAACTTTAGCATCTTAGTTGGTTTGTATTTCTTTACACATTGAAACTGGAGAATAGCAAAGTTTCGACCTTCCAACACTAATATGAAAAAAAGCAAACGATAGCTCCACCATGGAAAGGGAATAATGACGTTGAAAAAGTCACTCCACCAAGCTAATTTTTCCAGTTTGAAGTGGAAAACCTCACTATAAACAAGGCAGCACACTTCTCCAAGAAATTTTGGTCATCTAAGGAATGAAGACTCCCAAGAAGAGGCCTGCTCAGGAAGGAATTAGGCTGACTACATGATGAGAGAGAGTAAAGGCAGAGCTGGGGCTGGAACTGAGTTCTACTTCATATTCTGGTTTGCTCTTAGCATCCAACATGCCCCATGACTTCTCAGGCACCTTCCCAATTGACAATATACTTGGTTGTAAAAAATTATAAGAACAGTTAAAATCATTGTTTTTAAAAATCTTCCTATTCAATAGCAGTTAAAAGAATAAACTCTGAAATCAGACCATAATTCAAAGGCTAACTCTATAGTTCACCAATCATATGAGCTTAGACACAGTGTCATCATCTAAATACAGGAAAAATAACAGCAACAGCAAGCTCTCAAAAGTATTGTGAGGGCTGAAGGAAATAATATGCTCAAGGTTTGGCCTTGGTCATATTCATCAGCATAAGTGTGTCTGTGTTGTAGTTACTTGAAACAACACTAGCATTTCCTTATTACTGTCTACTGTTTAATTCCATGATTCTCCTGCACATCAGAATAAACAGTAATCTTGTTATACATAGTATGCAAAGGCCCAGCCACCAGGAGTTTCCCAATTAGCAGGTCTGGGATAGAGCACTAGAATTAGCACTTCTAACTAGTTCCTGAGTGATGCCGATGCTGTGGCAATAGACCACACTTTGAGAACCACCTGACTGTCTAAGATCATTCCTGATGCCACTGTCCATCCAGGGACATTTTCATACTAAGACAAAGGAATGAACCTCTTCCATACTCAGAAAAGGCTAATTTTTTTTTTTTTAGAAAAATCCAATCATGTTGCAATCATGTGAATATGCAATAAAGAAAAAAAAAAAAACATCTGCTGAGGTGGGGGCTAAACAATCCCTAAAGGGAAACTCTTGGTCGTCCCCACTACCATTTTTCATAAAATGTTAGAACAAGATTATTCTGTACAAATCTCAAGTGATCCACTGTCAGATTTTATCCCCACAAAAATGTAGACAGAATGAACAGATGGTCTTTTTCTTTCTAAATACAGTGTGTGTGTGTATTTTATACATACAGTATTATATAATTCTTTCTTTTTTTTTTTTTTTTAACTTAAGCAGTAAAACTGTCTCCAGAATCACACAAGGTCTAAATGTGAATAATCGCCATACATTCTTAACAACCACCGTTCTGGGGTCCTGTTTGCTTGCTCCTTTGATGTCATAAACTTTTTGTGCCTTATTTGCATCCCAGTTGGCCGTGGATGAAGATACAATAGATATAAAATCAAGAACATAATAGATACCAAAAAAAAAAAAAAAAAAAAAAAAGGGGGAATTGTCCCAAGCTCTTGTGGCTGCCTCCAGGTTTCTGTTTTAAAGAAAAGGGCACTACTCTCCATTGCATATACTTGCTCACCTCTCTAATCCTCTAATGAATGATCCCAGAAGATGAAGCACAGCTCTTCACACATAATGGGATGGAGTTTATATGTGGGCAAGGGAAAATTTTAAGGTTACTTTATATTGAAAGTAAACTTTCCTTAATGTGAGTGTTTTAAATGTCCCTATTTCACTACAGAAAGTTTGCATTTATCACTCCACAAGTAAATGGATTTTTCATCATCTCCAATTGCTACCAGGTAAGAGAAAAAGGCAAAAGTACTGCTGTTTGACTAGCAACAATAATACAAAGACTTGGTGACCGTGGCAAAATTATACTAATTACCTCAGACTAACTGGGCATCTTTAAATTGAAGCTCTCAGAAGTAATTTACTACCATAAACTGACTCAATTGCAGCAATTTTAATTTCACATTCTTATAGGTCATTTTTTCCTTTTTTTTTTTTTAATGTATTTCCCCCCTTTTTACCTTGTCAGTCTTTAAAAAGGACACTGTCAAGTACTTCTTGTAGGATCTTTTTTAATGCTGGATTATTTGTAACATTCACTTGAAGCTTAAAATTAAAATTCTTTCTCCTACTCAATTCAGTGCCTTCCCATTTGGCAAACATCTTTCTTTGAATCTTGCATCTATCTCTAATGGAGCTGAAAATTAATATGACTCTTTTAAGTCTCTGATTATGCAAAAGAACCATCAATGAGGTTAGCATCGTTCTGTCTGGTAGGCCCAGAGCTGTAATAAAAGCCTTACATTTCTATAGCACCTCATCTCCCAGAGGACCACAAAATACTTCTCGAACTGTTTCTGTTTCTCAGAGGAACCACCTCCACACTACTCACTTGAAGCTGTCCCCCTGGCGAAATCCATGCTCTGATTAACTATCATTTACTCCAAAGAACTACACAACAGAAGCTCTGATAGTTCTAAAGAAAGACTTAACACTTACAGAAAGTAAATTACACGTCAAAGATACCATTGAAAGAAGTGGATTTTAATTTATAGCAAGTGCATTTCAGTTACAGCAAGATATGAAGGGAAATCCTTTTTTAAATAAGGATTAGAAAATCAAAACGAAAAATCAAAATTTGAAATCTCTTTTTTCCCAAAGAGATAGTTGGACAGGTTTATCTAAAGTTAATCTACTATCAAACTTTTCAGCATTCTTCCAAATCTACTATTGTCATATCCATGATGAAAATGATGTGTGTCAATGAGCATTGGTTACAAAACAATACTGTGACGAGTCTCAATTACTAATGATTTCTCTTACCAAGATTATTTCATGCCCATTATTTCATAATATTATTCAGACCTGGAAACCTGAGCTAATCTACTTGGCCAACAGAAACCTTTCACATACTGATGATTTAACGACAGGCCAGCCTAAGAGAAAGCAGGTTGAACTTGTCTCCTAGGAATATAGCAAACCTTCACAGTTTTATAATTTTTCTGCTCCAGGATTTTTAAACCTGCAAACCTCATTACATGTACAAAGCATTTAAAATTCAATCTTGTCTTAGTTTTATTAATGGCACACATTAGGTGCCTTGTAAACAACAAAAAAAGTTTATTCCTTACAGGGTGGGAAGCTCACGACCAAGGCAGGAGCAAATCTGATGCCTGGTGCAGACTCATTTCCTGGTTAATCTCACATGGCAGAAGTGATGGGAGAGTTCTCTGGGGCTGGTTTTATAAGGACATTAATTCCATCCATGTCCATTATCATGACCTAATCACCACCAAAGGTCCCATCACCAAATTCCACCACAGTGGAGATTAGATTTCAACAAATGAGTTTAGGGAGAACATAAATATTCGGTCTAGAGCAAATCTTATATCAACTGATCAATAGATGTGTATTGAGTATCTACTACTCATTTGTTCAAGAAATATTTATTAGGAGCATACTGCCAGAGTCTGTGAGTGGAAGGGAGGTAAAAGACACAATAAATAAACCATAGTCTCTTCTCTCAAAAGACTTAAGGACTAATTGAAAAAAAAAAAAAAACACTGTGAGAAATTTAAAGACATGTAAGAAATGGTCCTCCAGGGGACCTTTAATATGATTAAAAGGAAAAGGTGTGGATTCAGTAGAGGAAGAAAAATGTAACTGGTATCTATGTCAAACGACTAATAAAAACAAGAGTGCAATAAATTCTTAAAAGGAAGCAATCAATCAAGGCTTCACAGATAAGACAGAGGGGACTGGAACACATCAGAGAAGGTATTCAGAGACGAGGGCAGAGACAGTAGGAAGGATGCACAGTATGAGCAAAAGTAATGATGTGAGAAAGGACAGAGTTATATTTACAAGACAGATTGATTTGGCTTGGCACCTGTAGCTCAGCAGTGAGGGCACTGACCACATACACCAGGGCTGGCGGGTTCAAACCCGTCCTGGGCCTACAACAATGAACAACTACAACAAAAAAATAGCTGGGTGTTATGGTGGGTGCCTATAGTCCCAGCTACTTGGTAGGCTGAGGCAAGAGAATCGCTTAAGCCTAAGAGTTTGAGGTTGCTGTG
Organism: Perodicticus potto; assembly: GCA_963574655.1. Lineage (NCBI taxonomy): Eukaryota > Metazoa > Chordata > Mammalia > Primates > Lorisidae > Perodicticus > Perodicticus potto. The sequence goes on from CAUYRH010091190.1 coordinate 8,140, forward strand.
AGCTGTGACACCACAGCACCCTACCAAGGTCAACGTAGAGACTTTATCTCAAAAATAAAGTAAAATAAAATAAGATAGACTGATTTAATTGGAACACAGTATTTCTACAGGAAAAGAGTGAAACTGACATTAGAAAAGTAGACTTTGTCCAATTTGTGGGGCATACATATGAATGACAAGCTAAGAAAACAATCTTATCCAGCAGACTAGTTTATTACAAGTAAATATAGACTATTTGTAATGTTCCTAGTGTTTAGTTTACATTTTATGTCTTTGATTACACAAAGATACTCCTATAGACAAAGACTGGCATCCACACCACTACCCTACCAAAAGGAGTCAAACTCTTCTTCAGTAGCCCATTCCCATCTAGGAACCTGATATGATCACACTTCACAGGACACAATAAGAATCTATGGTCTCCCAGTCTGCTGAATATCTTTTTTTCTGAAAGTAAATTCCCAAGGGAAGGGGGAAAGATAAGACTGCCATTCATTCCCAAAGAACACCAGGGAGGCCAACTTATTTGGTCATTGGGTATCTTTGAAGAAAACATTGACCCCACCCATCCCAGCCCATTCTCTCATACTTCACTCAGTATCCATCTTCAATCAGTAAAGTACCCTAACCCTTGCATACTGAACAGAAGGGAGTATTTCTACAAAGTCAGGAGGGATGGAGTCTGGTCAACTTCGGGGCAACAAAGCTTCACTTTTAGCCTGTGTCAATTAGCAAAGCATCTGAAATATGCTTGGGTGAAGAAAAACAAGAGAAGAAATTTCGTCCTGATCACAATAGGTGAAGAGATCATCAGCAGGACCCAGAATGAGAGAGGAGAGAAATGAAAAATGCCTACAGGGATATTCAGTCTATTTCCCTACTGACACACATTCACTGCTGTCAAGATAAAATGTCCGATGAACTCCAAAGCCATTTTCTAAGGGAATATCCTAGGGTCCAGTAGTCCTCACTGCAGAAACATTCCTTGACACTCAGCTTACACTTTTCATTTCCTACATTATTTCTTTCTGCTGTGCTTGCCTATTCTATGGTGGACAGTAACTCCTTTATTTCATATTTGAATTTCTAAAGATTATAAAGTCTCACCCCCATTGTTTCCAAGTTTAGTATTTGACCTTGAATTTTCCAATCAAAAGCACCTCATCTACATGATCTATTATTTCTGTGCATTCCTTTTCCCATTATGGCAAGGACTGCCTGTGTTATTCCCTTGACAAAAACACAGCTAATCATAAACAAGTACTTGCTTAATTTCACGTTAGAGCTCCTGTTTGAGAATCTACTGTCTATAAAATGCTCGCGTCATCCCTCTAAAGTGCGCTATGTTAAACCAATGCCAACTATTGAGGAGTCATTACTCTCTTTTTAGTGACTTTACAAGGATGATATTTCTTCACTATCATCCTATCTCTGAAAAGGTTAACATCTCTTTATTTTTATGCTCATTCCTAAATATGCCATTTCTTCTGAAAAGCACCCAAACTTGCCTCATCCAAAGTCTTTAATCACTACAGATGCTCTGCTTGGGACTCCCACCCGTTTGTCTATCCTTCCGGGGCACACGCATCCAACACTCAAGCAGCATCTGGTATGCTGGGTAGAAAGGAATGATCAGCTCCAGCTCAGTGATCAGATGCTGTTCTGTGCAGCACCAGCCATAAATAGCGCTGGCCTTTCTCATTGCCATATCACGTTGCTAACACATATCTAATGTGCTGTCGTTTATCACCCCGATGAAGCTGGCTAGATCGTGCTGAGCTTTCGTCATCTGCTGTAGTCCGCTTGGCAGCAGCCCTCGTCCTCCTATGCAATCATACCCAAAGCACTGGATTTTGTTGTCATTGTTGTTCACTTTATATTTTCAAAACACTTCACAACTCTTAGGTGCTAATCAAACAGGTTCATGCCCCTCACTTAAGTGACACGACTATTTGGCAACACCAAGAAATACTCTGGGAAGACCAGAACTATTTTTAAAAAATCATCTGTACCTTTGAGAGCTATAAGATTTGTTAGATAACCTTACTGACGATTAAACAGGGACCTTACTTAACAAACAGAAACACTGTAACCTAATTGTTTGTACCCTCGTATTAATCTGAAATGAAAAAAAAATTGAATGATTTTAAACAACATTCCCATCACCTTTCTTCAACACCTTACTGAATTACAGGTGTAGATGATGGCAAATACTTATTTTTCCATCCTTCTACAACTAAGCAAAAAGTATTCATAAAACACAGATGAGAGAATATGGCACTATTACACCATTTAAGAAATATTTCTGAATAGCACATTTTCCTTAAAGCCCTTTACAGTAAGAAGGATTCTTTTTATGATTACATACAAGTTTTTCAGTTTCCCAGTAACCACATTTTCCATAGTTCCAATTGGCACAAGAAAGGAGAACCACGAGAGCACAGTAGGAAACTCCTGGCGCCCACTCTCACTAACTGGTTCTCCACGTCATGGTGTAGGGCACAGTGGGCTTAACAAGGATGCAGAGGACCCTGAGGCTGGTGTCTGGAGTCCTCATGGCCAAGCCAGAGCACTTGCTGTCCTGCCTGCTCTGCTTCTTCACTTCCTCCCAACCTCAGTACGGACCTGGGTTTTACTTCCTCCCCAACTGTCTGTCCACATCCCCAAAGGAATTACCAGCTTCTGAAAGCCATAGCTCCAATCTAAATATCAGTTGAGTCCTACTCAAAAATCTGCTACCATGTCACCCACACATGATGAACACTGCAGTAACAAAGAAAAGCAAAATGTGACATCCCCGCAAAAAACTTTCGTCTCTGGGGACTGAGATAATGCTGCAGCAACTCTGGAGAGCTGACTGAGCAGAGGAACAACTTAAGGAAAGTGCTCCACACCTCACTCCTAAGCTTCTAAGCTGGTCCACTGGCACACCTTCAGCTATCTCTAGATTTCTGTCTCCTGCCCAACCTCTCTCCTAGCCACCCAGGCTCAATCCAGCTGCCTATAACACAATTCTGCAGAGATATTCTGCAAATACATAGACCTGAAATTTACCGTACACAAAGTACAACCTTCCTGATCCTAATTTCCCGTCACCCAGTCTCACATCTTCACCCTGACTTATGGCTCTCCATTTCTTAGAACCTGTGTAATAAGGTTTTGAAAATTCCTTCCTCTTTCAAACTGTTTCTAGTCTCTATCCCCTTTCTATCCCTGTTTATAGGGATAGAAAGGGTATAGAGAAAGGCTATCTCTCTAGAGCCTTTCTCTCTAGAAAGGCTATCTCTCTAGCCTTTCTCTCCTGCACTGATTGAACTTGCTTTCTAATTGGAACGTTTCCATGCATTTTCTTCTCTACCAATTCATTTTGCACACTGTCGCCAGATAAACCATCCTAAAAACATTACTTTCACCATTTTATTTCTCTATCAAAAAAAAAAAGGCATAGCTAGGTGTGGTGGCTCACACCTGTAATCCTAGCACTTGGGAGGTTGAGGCGGGTGGATTGCCTCAGCTGAAGGGTTTGAAACCATCCCCGAGCCAGACTTTATGGCAGGCACCCATAGTTCCACCTGCTGGGGAGGCTGACTCAAGAAAATCGCTTGAGCCTAAGAGTTTGAGGTTGCTGTGAGCTATGACACCACAGCACTCTACTGAGGGTGACAACATGAGATTTATCTCAAAAAAAAAAAAGAAAGAAAGAAAAGAAAAGAGAAGAGAAGAAAAGGCATAACACCTATGAAGTAATCATGCCCCCCAAAATCAACTTAAAGCTGACAAAACCTCTTGACCCAAGTCACAGGACAAATATAAATAGCAAATGACAGGAAGCAATCAACAAAAGCCAGACTGTGGGAAACTCTACAGCACAGATGACCTGGTTTCTTTAATAAATAAATTTCAAGGCATAAAAATAAAATGACAGATGGGAAAGAAACATTAAAAGAGGCTTATAAAACTTATCAATCAAACTGCAATATTTAAACCATACTCAATTCCAACAAACTATAAAAATATATAATTATGACATTTGAAACAATTAAAATTGAAAATACTGACTAGATACTTGATGATAAAGAAATTATGTCTTTAGGTAAGGTCATGCATTTCTTTCAAAAGTCCTTATTTTTCAGAAACACATACTAAATATAGTCACTAGGATTGTTTCAAAATAATAATGAAGAGGGAAGTAAGTCAGGTAGTGAAAGAAACAATATTACCCATAAATTGGTAACTGCTGAAACTGGATGATAAGTACATGAGGACCCATTATTGTATTCTATTTCTTACATGTTTGAAATTTTCCATAATCAAAATAACATAATGGAAGCCTACTGTCCAAGTCTAAACTGCCCACTCTCTTCTTCAAAAACTGCCTTATCACCTCAAAATACTACATTGTTGTTATTATTATTGTGATAATACAGACCAAGAAAACATGTTGGGCCCTTAAATTTAACATACAAAAAGTACCATCTTTCTAATCCTAACTCCCAATCACCTAGTCTCATAATTTCATGACTTCACCCTGATTTACGTTAACTCAAAAAACTTCCATTCTCCTTAGCTTTCTATCATTATATTCACATTACAGACTAAGATCTAACCATGTTAAAATGTGCTAACTCTTCTTTTGCCATGAACTCAAGTACCTTAACCTACTCTGCCTCATTCTTCAAAGTTCTTTCTCTAGCACTTGTCTGAACACTTTTTCATGGGACAAAAAGACTGTTCTGTATTGTTTTGGTTTTAAAAAGGAAGAAATTTCTTCACTCCATACAAACAAAAAAATCATCAATAAACTTAAAAAGTTCACATAATAATAAATGGGAAGGCAGAAAAAGCAACCTAGAAAGCCTCTTTCTTGGTCAGGTGCAGTGGCTCACATTTATAATCCCAGCACATTGGGAGGTCGAGGCAGGAGGACTGCTTGAGACCAGGAGTTCAAGGTTGTAGTGAGCTATGATTGTACGAATGTACCCCAGCCTGGGTAAGTGAGAGAGACCCTGTCTCTAAAAATAATAAATACTATGAAAGAAAAAGAGAGGCTCGGCACATGTAACTCAGTGGTTACTGCGCCAGCCACATGCACCAAGGCTGGCGGGTTCGAACCCGGCCTGGGCCAGCTAAACAACAATGACAACTGCAACAAAAAATAGCCGGGCGTTGTGGTGGGCACCAGTAGTCCCAGCTACTTGGGAGGCTGACAGAAGAGAATCGCATAAGCCCAAGAGTTTGAGTTTGCTGTGAGCTGTGATGCCATCGCACTCAACTAAGGGCAACATAGTGAAACTCTGTCTCAAAAACAAAGAAAGAAAGAAAAGAGAAGGGAAGGAGGAAGGCAGGCAGGAAGGAAGGAAAGCAGGCAGGAAGGGAGGGAAGGAGAGAGGAAGGAAGAAGGAAAGAAAACTCATTTCTTAATAACAGACAATAATAAACATCCTGTTATAATTGTTTCTAATTCAAAAAACTTCTTGGATGAAATAAGGTATTTGCCAATGCTGTCACCTATTCGAGTGAGAAATAGGAATTACCTACATTTGCTTTCATTGGGATGTTACTCTAAACAAAATGAATTAAAAGTTACAACACAGATAATTAGTTTTTCCTTTCTTTTGAAATACATGTATATTAAAACACTTTTCCATCTGTATGAAGTCCCATCATTCTGTCTTCATTTGCTGTGTGTTATAGAACATACTCTCCTAAAAGTGTTACAGTGACATCTCTTTCCAAATTAAATTCACTTTTAATAGAACTCTCCAACCCCATAAGACTACCTAAAGGTTTTTTTTTTAATATGACCAACCTTACATCACTTGCAAATCCCGCCTCTTAACTAGGAGTGTGGATTAGAATCAGAATCCTCGGAAGCAAGTTCTCAGACGTGGGGTCCACAGGCCCATTCTGATTGTGCACCCTGACAGAGAATCACTGTTTTAGCACAGTGGCAAGGACAAACTAAGACTGACCACAACCAGCATAACAGAATCCAGAAGACTTTGCGAAGCAAATTTACATATGTTTAAAAGAAACCAAATAATAGGATTCAATGGGTCACAGAGCACTGTCTCTGGCTTTTGCATTGGGGTTTCTGGCCTCCCATTAACCTGCCCAGTATAGCAGAGCTTCAGGGAAAAAGATTTTTCATTATGTTTTTCATTAGCAGAATTCATTCACCTAATGGAGATCTTATAAGAAAAGATTAGAAGAAATACTACAATAGCAAGTTCTATGTCACCTTTCACTACAGAAAGTTGAAAGTCAAAGGCATAAAATATCAATATGCTGCAATTTAACTTGCACTTAATTTTTAAATTAAGCTTTGCATATCCACATTATGATATACACATCAGTATACAACATACATATCAGTAATACCCCTGCTTTCTATATTCCAACTTTTACCCTAGAATTAGAATATAAGCAGTGCAAACTAACTGGGTTGAAGATTACTCCCTCCACCTCTATGACACAGGACTCACTGGTGTGCCAACCAGGCAAAAGATGCACACCCTTGAAGGACAGCAACTGCCAAGGCCTCTTTGTGCTCCCTGCTGACAAACATTTCATAAAAGCAAGATAAGCAAGAGAAAATAGCAACCTCTAAAACCAGGGTGGGAGGAAGTCACAGCTATTCAGTGATCAGTGGCTCTGGAGAGGTAGAGAGGGAATAGGAGGAAGCCCAGTAAGCACTGTAATAGCGGTAACTACCCAAATATTCATAACATTCAGATAAGCCAATCTGAAGCCACTGCCAAAAGAAAAAAAGAAATATTCTGAATTTCCTTGACCTTATAAGGCAATGTAAAGGCTCAAATCAATCTTAGTGTGTTTATCAAAATCTTCAGTTAAGTCAGGTAAGGCCAAGTCTCTATGCATTGACTGCAGAGTGCTTTTAAACTTGAAATCCACACAGTAAATACATATATAGTACAACTTTATCTGTTGATGTAAAAAATAAAATAAGTAAACTTGAATCCTAAATCTTCACAATGCGAAAACAACCACACATGTAAAAAATATAAATATATATCTACATATAAAGTCTAAGCACTGAGTAAAAAATGGCTGGTAAGACATATTCCTCAACAAAGCCTGACTTAAAAAAATAAGTCAATTGAAACCATTTACACTAATTGAATCAACTAAAAAGAGTACCAGAGATTCTCTTAAGTTAAATGTCCAGATATCAAAGTATAAGCCAAGGAAGAATTTTAAATAAATGACTTAAAACATCGAAAAAGTTAAGGTAGCTGAGTTCTACATACGAGGTTTCTGGTACCAAAAACATAATTCAAAACTTTTCTCAGTTTCTCCAGGTCTAAAATAGGGAACAACAGGACAAATGGTAACAACATAAAGATGAAAGGGATAAATAAGAAATCATTTTAGTGCTCAAGTCTAAAATGACAGATTTAACAAAGTGTAGTTATTATAAGAGTTTTCATAAACTCACCTGAATAAAGGAATTCTGTGAAAGACTTGTATTTTCCTAAATGCATTCTGAGTGATCTTTAATATGATGGAACTGGTAAAATTCACTGAGCCTGATAATCATTTAAATATCTCTAACAAATTAAGAGCAGCAGACAAGAATAAAATGTTGACCTTTATCTTGTGACAAAGACCCAACAAGTGTCTGACTCTGGTGGCTCTATAAAGGCCAACTTGCAAAGCCAGCAATGAGGTGGTGGAATAAAAACAGCTGCAAATGTCTCTGCCATTTTTCCCACTAAATGAACTGTTTTCTCTCCATTGAATCTGGGCTGCCCTTTTGACCAAAAGTATGTGGTAGATGTGATACCATCTAAAGTCCAAGGCCAGGCCTTAAAAGATCTCCAGCTTTTGCCTTTTAAAATGCTTCCTATTTGAAGCCAGCTGTCACATAAAAAAGTCCAACTACCCTGAGACAACCCTGCTGCAAGATCACATGGAGAAACAGAGCCATGTGAAGAAGCAGGAAGGTGTGAAGTCTTCTTGAACCTTCTAACCCTGTCCACGCTGCAGCTGAAGCAGCCAAATGAATGATCCCAGCTGATGCTATGTCAAGCGCTGTACATCTGAGCCTTCATGAATTTCTGATTCACAAAACTGTGAAAAGTGAAAGTGGCTGTTAACCTAAGCCATAAAGTTTCTGAATAATTTGGCATGCATCAAGAGGTAATCAAACCTAAGGAACTATCACTATAATCGAGAATTCAGACATACTATTGCTTCCACAAACAGAATAGTTGAAGAGAAATACATTAAGAAGAAATGATGGATTACTAATGCAAGAAAATATAATTATTATTGCTTTAAAACCTTAAGTAGGCAAGAGCAATGTCATTGAAGGTCATGTCAAATCATATAATGATACCTATTTCACCTACTACTTTTAATCACCACCACTTATTATAGCTTCTTGGTTCCTAGCAACCCTTTTGCTTCAGCCCAGGTGCACAAAATCTTGGTAAATACACTTAAAGCAGCATGCATCCAATGGGCATTTGGCTTTTAACAGTTCATCCTCTAAAATCTCAGACAAAACCAGGCAAAGAGGGCTTTGTGGGTGGTGGCAGGTAAGAAGAAAGAGCTGCCATTTCTACCTTTGGGTACTGTAGACCAAGATTATAATCAGGTCCAAGGATTCTTGCCAGCATATCTACCCATAGATACATGGGGTATCCTCTGTCAAGCTACTATTTTCTAATGCTTACCCCAGTAAATTGTGATATCCATAACATTTACATCAGACCACACCTAACATTAATGCCCTAGTGCTTTCTTTGACTTGGGCATTGCTTCAATGGGAGCCATGGGAGTCTCCACTGCTGCCCATCAGTTCCTGCTTAAAGAATTAGTAGTGAACATAAGACAGCACAGGGAAGGTCCTGGTGCTATAGAACAGCTTCTAATGTAGGGGCAGATTTTTAATTTAACCTTCAAATGTTAATTAAATTCTGTTGATTTGGCAGCATATTATCCATTGACAAGACAGAACAAAAATTCTAGGAGCAAGCACCTTTCTCCAGACTCAACAGCCTGGAGGACTATGTCCATAACATTTACATGAGCAGCATGCATCCAATGGGCATTTAGCTGACGTTACTATGCCACCCAAAATAGAGGCTATCAGAAAGTTTTAAAGGCTGAGAAATGAAGAAACACTATTTCTGCAAGAATACTCTCGCAAGTTATCTGGCCTAGAAAATGGGGAAAAGCTAGTTTTACTTTAAGGTATGGAATCCTCAGCTCACCAAAATATCAAATTCAACAAAACCTAAGAATAACCTACTTTCAGACCTGGATTCAAAATAGAAATTGCATCTGTCTCCTTGAAAATCCCCTCCAGGTCACGGATCAGTACTAATGATTTTGTGGATTTTCCTACCTAACAGTAAACTTCAAGTTCCCTCTGCGTGAGGTTAACTTTATCACTATTTAAACATTTATGTGGCAGTTAACCAAAGTACAATGATTTTACATTCTGTCTCTGTTAATCTGGCACTAAAAAAAGTTAAGTGACCTGTTCTGGGTGTCGAGGTTAGTGGTAAACAGAGACCCATTGCCTTCATCTACAGACACTGCTTAGCACACCAAGGGTTACACGTTTACTCGGCCATGGCTAAACAGATTTGTTTTGAAATGAGATACAAAAAAGCTAGATTTTTTTCAGAATCATTTAACAACTGGAGGATGGGCTTATGCAACACAATCCCTCTATTTCTTCAGTTATGCAGAATGCAACAAGAAATGAATAGTTGGTGTTCCTAGTGTGCTTCAGTCTTAAACACTTGAGAATGCACAGCTAGAAGTATGACAGACAAGCCACCAAGCAGGTGACATTTGGGAGGTGCTGCTGCTGCTCAAAAGGGCAAAAACATGTATTTCTATTATCACAGCTTCAAAAAAACGTATAAAATTGAAAAAGGCATACAACAGTGTGTGGTCACAGGGCTGACACCAGGGGAAAACTATGACACCCTGTTACTATGATAGTCTCCTCACTGTCTGTGGACACAAACACACGGAGACAAATGAGCCTTCCCACTAAAGGATGGGTTCTGTCTGCCGGGGCAAGTCCAGGGTCCAGTGCAGCAAAACCGCTAAAGTCTTTAGATCAACTATTATTTTATTTTCCAAAATTAAACACAGAAAAGAACATTTTACTTCTCAGCAAAAAACATTTTCCATTCAAAGAAACAATGAAATTCAAACTCTACATACTTATCATTCCATTCTTCATATTATCCCATCACCTTCATTCTGCTGTTCTATGCTTAATTACAGGCACCTAGTGTTCTTCTCATTTATTTCATTCTCCAAGAATGATTTTTAACCAAAAGAACATTTCCTCCAACAAGGGCATAAAAACTAAACTGGCCCTATGCCCAAAATGCTACATGGAAGCTTAACTAACAATCTTCTTTCCAAAACCCTCCATGCAAGTGAACATCAAATATCTCCCAGCCACCGCTCTCCTGTTACTACGTGAACAAGATCTTTACCACAGAATTTAATTGAAAAATATACATTATTGCACGCTCCCTCTTACCAGGGTGAGCACTCTGTTTTGTTTGTCTTATTCCCCAGCACCTAGCACACAGCTGGTCCCAATAATTTAACACTAAACCATCATTAAAATAACTCATTTGTCATTTTGGAAACCAGGCTGATAGGTGGACTATATCATTTTACAGATTTCCTAAAAGACTCTCAAAAAGTCTAAAAATCCTTTTTTCTCTCCTTTGTATTCCTTTACTATCTACCAACAGAGCCTGTCTTGTTTGTTTCACTATTAGACAATACTTCAATTAATATAACCCATAGACTTTCCATTAGCCTACAAAATAGCTTGCCTTTCTTAGTCTTCAGCCTCTCCACTCAATCTTATTCACTCTCACCACACTAATCTTCCTTCATCTCATCACACCCTAATCAAAATCCCCAAAACTCCAATATTAACCGACAGCAAAGGTCCTCAAACTGCAGCATACACAAAAATTACCTGAAGGACATGTTAAAACACAGACCATATACAGCCCCAGTCTAAGGAGATAAAAATTTCCATTTTTAATATGTGCCTAGACATAACACTGATATACTAGTCTGGAAAAATACACTTTGAGTACCACTGGCCCAAAGCAATGATTCCCAAATACAGAACCATAAGCAAATATGTCAGATTCACCTTAAGGGCTAAAAAAGACAGAATGCAGTCTTTATCCATAGTGAGTCCCATTCAGAAGGTGTCGGGAGGGGCTAAGAATCAATACCTAGGTAAATCAGTTACGTAGTCAGGTTCAGAAACTATCAGACTGAAGATAAACCACAAACCAGACAGCTGACACTTAAGGCTTTCCACAACTTGCACTCAGATCTACCTTTTCAAGTTTATCTTCTGGTCCATAAAACAAACCTCCAGTCATAGTTAAACCCCTTTTCTTACTTGTCCCTAAATAGGATCACTACAAAAGTTTTGAGATACACAAAAATCAAAAACTCAGTGGACATAATCAACTGAAGCCCTCCCAGCAACACCAATAAGCCAAGCAAGTTCAAACTTGCACCAGAGAATCAGAAAGGACTCTGTTGACTGTGTTCTTGGAAAGGGCCCAAAACTTTCATGGTGTTCTATATATGGTTTTTCATACATTCCTTTAAATACCACTTATCATTGGCCTTTCCACCTATCTGGAGCACAATGTCCATCTCCTCAGCCTCTATGAATCTGCCAAGGATCAAACCATCATCCATATCAAAAACTTTTCTTGGTCCATTCAACAAGTCTCAAAATGACTATGTTAATATTACACATTATATGAACCACTGTTCTCACCTTTAGCAACACTAGATCATCTGTGTGTCTGAGTCATTAGATACCAGGTTATTGATGGGCTTATAGTCTAATAGTTCTCAATACTGTGTAATCTGAAAGAATTCTAAGGAAACTGAAAAAGAAACCTAAAACCAATTTAAAAGTTGTTTAACAACTTTTATTACATAGCAATAATAATTTAAAATACTTAGAACCTCTTATTCAAAAAAATGCTTTATTCTCAAATCTATGGATTCCTAAGAAAGATGAGTAAAAGAGAGAAAGAACAACAGATTATAAAGTCCTGACTAAGGTCATTCTTCTAAAACATGTTTAAGAAAGAAAAATAGGACAGCAGAAAAATAGATAGCTAAGAGGAAAGAGAGGAAAAAGAAAACACTGGTCTATCTTGATCTGAAACTAATTACACAAAATACACAAAATAAAATATTTCTATGTTCGACCTCTCATCTTTTATTAGATAAGTTTCTGTTGTTTTTAATCTATAAAATAGTTTATGTCATTGATATATATATGTATTAACATAAAACAGCAACAGTATTGACAACTGCATAAATAATTTGCAGACTACAAGCTTCAGACATATATTAACACATAATTGATACCTCTTACGAGTCTTAAACACATCTTGTCTACTTTCTCTCAAACTGTAAAATATCTGAGGATACACAGAAAATAAAAATAAAAAAAATGAAGAGCATGAACCTATGATGAAAATATCACTTCTGGAAAGCAAATTAGGACCTAGATTAGGATCTTAGTAGGGAAGGTACAGGGAGAAGGAAGTGGTGAGTGACCGCTAATGAACACCAGGTATTGGGGGGGAGGTGAAAATGCTCTAAAAGTATATTATGGTGATAGTTGTACAACTCCATAAATATACTAAAAACCATTGAAATCTATACTTTAAATGGATGAAATGTATAACGTGTAAATTACACCTCCACAAAACTGTTTAAATAAATATATAAACCATTCATTTCATAGCTTGAAAATAGGATAACCAAATCCTTCATTTTAAACCACATCTATGAAAAATATAACTCAGATTTTTAATGATTTTTTTCATTTAAATTGTTAATATCTAATGGAACAAAAAGCTGCTTAATTACAATCATTCTTAATATGATGAGTTTTGTTTTCAAAAGTGTAGGAAATATATACTTTTGATAATTACAAAATAAGTACAGTTGAAGAAGACATGAGATCTTATATTGTTCATAATCATAATCAATTCTTCATAATAGTATTATAAACAGAATCCTAACAGATTTAGTAGTTGTTTTGAATGCAGAAGATTAGTTAAAGTTAGTCAAAGATGGGCAGTGCGTGGGCTCAGTGAGTAGGGCGCCGGCCCCATATACTGAGGGTGGCAGGTTCAAACCCCGCCCCAACCAAACTGCAACAAAAAAATAGCCGAGTGTTGTGGCGGGCACCTATAGTCCCAGCTACTCGGGAGGATGAGGCAAGAGAATCACCTAAGCCCAAGAGCTGGGGTTGCTATGAGCTGTGATACCACGGCACTCTACCGAGGGTGACAAAGTGAGACTCTGTCTCTTAAAAAAAAAAAAAATTTAAAGTTAGTCAAAGACCAGAGGTCATAAAAATTTATTCAGAAAGTGTTTATAACCTTGCCGAGGAAGATTACATAGTCCACAACATAATTTCTAAGGTCTGATGTATTCAAGTTTTAAATGTCTTAAGTACAATGATACAAATAATTCCATTTGATAATACTATATGTTCTAATAACATATGATATATTTGTATAGCACCAGTTATTTTTATTAGCCTGCCCTCAAACAATCCTCCAGCCTTAGTCTCCAGGAATGCTAGGGTTACAGGTGAGAGCCACCATGTGTGGCCCCATTCTTATACTTTTAATCTTACATTTAAAGTATGTCTTTTAAGCCGAAAATGAGAAATTTGTATTAAAAATGGAGTAGGACATATTTTGAAAAAAGCCACTGCCATAAGAGGAAAACGTGGACTATGGAAATGTTCAAGCTTAATAAAAAAACAGAAAAGACTAATGCCACTGTCATAAAAGAAAAAAAACCACCAGAAATGTCTGAATATAAAGGAAACTAAATGTAATACTTGATCCTAGATTGGTTTTCTACTGAAGAGATGAAAAAACCTGCTATATAGAACACTATTGGGTCAGTCAATAAAACCAGAATATAGACAATAGATTACATGTTTATACACACATACATAGAGAAAACAGTTAACAAGGTAAAATGTTAACAGTAGCTGAATGCCCTCTGTACCATTCTTATTCTTACAACTTTTCTAAACATTTGAAATTATTTAAAAACAAAAAAGTAATAAACAACATAAAATGCATCCCTTTCTCTCCCAACTGTGCTGGGTCTTGCTTTTTATTACTCCAGTAAGATCTCTTGCCTTTTAATTGGAGTATTTAGCCCAATTTAAACATTATTATTGACATAAGTCAAACATCTTGCTTTTGGGTTCTATTCATCCTATGTTTGTTCTTTTTCTTTCCTTTCTTCTTTGTTATTTGTCTTTCTCTCTTGCTTTCTTTTGGATTAATCAATTCTTTAATCATTGTTCAATTTTATCCCATCCACCTAATTTTTAACTAGATATCTATTTTACAATTTTAGGGTTTGCTCTAGGAATTAAAATTTGCATCTTTAACTAATCATAGTCTACCGTAAACATTGTACCTCTTCAGGCATGATGTAAGAAATTCACAACAGCACAGTTTCGTTTACCCTGGGCCCATCCTTTGTGACATGACTGTCATACATTTTTACTTTGAAATATATTATAAAAGCCATGCATACTACTGTTTTTTACTTAAACAGAAATGAATACTCCTTAAACAAAAATAAAGAAATTATGAAATGAGGAAAAAAGTATTTTATTTCCCCCCACATATTTACCATTTCTCACCCAATTTACTTTTTCCTGTAGATCGAATTACTATCTGATGTTATTTTCCTTCAGCCTGAAAAACTTTCTGTAATATTTCTCGAAGTGCAGGTCTACTGATGATAAAGTCTTATAGTTTTAGTTCATTTGAAAATATTTCTGTTTTGGATCTTTTCAGGTGATTCTAGATGGACAACTTAGGATTTTTCCAGCACTTTTAGGACAGCATTCTCTGATTTCTGGCTTACATTGATTCCAGTCAGAAGTTACTGGCAATTTTTTTTAATCACCATTTGCCTATAGGCAAGGTGTCTTTTTTCCTCTATTTTTAGATTTTTTTCCTTTGGTTTTCATAATGATGTGTCCAGGTGCTAATTTTCTTTGGGTTATCTTACTTGAGATTCCTTGAGCTTCTTACCTCTTCGGGTTTACATGTTTCAACAAATTTCGAAATTTGGAGGTCATTATTTCTTCTGATATTTTTCTGCCCCAATTTCTCTGCCCCCTCTCCTTCTGTACCTGTAACCACACAATATTGCCCTAGAGCAGCAGTTCTCAACCTGTGGGTCATGACCCACAGGAACCGTATCAAAGGGCCGCGGCATTAGGAAGGTTGAGAAACACTGCACTAGATGATATTATAATTTTTTTCGTTTTTTTCTTTTTGGTCTATTTTCTATCTGTTCTTTGTTTTGAATGGTCCAGACTGATCTATCTTCAGGTCTACTCATCCTTTTCTTCTACAGAATACAATCTGCTCTAAATCCATCAGGTAAAGTTTTCATTTCAGACATTAATTTCCATCAACTTTTTAATTCTCGTTATGAGTCACATTTTCCTGCCTTTTCACAAGCATAATAAATGTGTGTTAGGCATTGCAGTTGCTCTGTTATTGAGAATCTGGATTATGCGGTCTTACAGAGAATTTTGTTCTGTTGGACAGTTAATTTACAAGCAGATCAAGCTGATACCACAGATACTTGGTTTAAGGCTCTGTTATGTGACATCTACAGTAGCCCTTCCTCTCCAACTAAAACAGCCCTACTCCTAAGGTATGACCTTTCTAAGGGCACAGCAGAAAGCAAGGGATATTCTGCAAGCTCTCCCTATACGGACTGGTCTGAACATTACTGAGCATTTCATAACTTCTGAAACCTCCATTCAGCTCATAGTCCTACACTAGCTATTTTTGCTAAGCCTTGTCATGTGCACAGCTTCAGATCTGATCAAAGGAAATATAATAACTTGGAAAGTGTCCCCCAAAAAGACACAGGGATGAACGTGGAGGCCACTTCATGTCCTCTCTTCTCTCAGCTGATTGCCTAAGTCCATCCAGTTATATGGTTGCCTACAGCAGAAGGTAATTTCATCATGACCAGCACTAGAAGTCCCTAAATTTATTTTTAAAATAGCTTTAAAATCTATTCTTTTATTTTAGCCTTAAAATAAATATATTACATGTAAGGCAAACTTTATTTCCATAGGAAAGATGAGCAAACCAACATTGAATAACGAGCCTAATTTTATTATCTAATTAAATATTCATCAAGCACCTACTATGATCACATGGTAATTGACAAAGCAGTAAAGATAACTGAGAAATTTAGTTTCAATCCACATTATTGCTACTGAAACATTGATAAAAACATACATACCAAAAGATGTCAAATAAATGAACAACCAGGAATCAATCATTTAATCTACCAGGAGTATGTCTATATTCTCATAAATGATTATAAGTTACATTTGATTTTTTTCCTACAAAGACTCTTATTTCATTCCGACATAGGTACAGTTTTTAATTCCTACATATATTTAATTTTTTTCATACGCTTAGGTACTATCTAAGTCATTTCTGTTTAGCTATATCAGACTTGGTTCAGCTAACTCTTAAATGTATCTCTAATTTTCATCTGACCAAATCAAATATCGTTTGCTGGCACACAAAGAAAAGATATAATCGAATTTCTAAATATCATCTCAGCAGCATCATACCAAACAGTAATATCATTCCTCTAATCTTCAACAAATCAAACAAAGTGATACGTTCATATCTTACACATTTTTTCCTGATCTCTCAAAATAAGCTCTTGACCTCTCATTTAACCCAATATGTAGAAGTTGGTGATAAAGAAATATTCAATAAAATTAAACTATGCACATGTTTATAAAATAATACTTGAGAACATTCGAATATTTATTACCTTAATGTATGACTAATTCCAGTGAAGTCAGTACATTACAACAGAAAGCCAGATACTGCAAATATTGAGAATCTATTATTTTTAAAGTCTGGCAAAAGAAAAGATTGGTCAAAGGTTTTTTGAAGATGGCAGAAGTTAATACCATTAGCAGTACAACCTTTAAATGGAAGCATTATTTTCTCACCATTAAGAATCTTAAGGTAATATTTTAGGTGGCTGATTTTTTGTTGCTATCGTTCTAAACGGTTATTTTGTATCCAGATGACAACCTTTGTAAAAGGCCTTTACCTGCAGAACATCTTGGATCTTCATCCACACATCTGCCATATCATACAATTTGATATCTTCCGGCTGAGTCAGTGGAGTCACAACTGTGTCCTGCAGGTATCCCAGGACCACAGAGTGGGCAGTGGCTACAGCATTAAACTTGTCAAACAATAACTCCAACAGTTCCAGAAGCAATCTAAGAACAAAAACAAATAAATGAATGAATAAATACATAACATTTACACAAACACACGCGTACTTACAGGCAGATGGTTTACACTGGCCTGCAAAAAAAAAAAAAATCAAACCAAGGCAAAGTAGCATACTACAATATAAATAGCACAAACGTCAGATTTCAGCAGATTTCATTTCAGTTGTATGATCTAAGCAACTTTTTAAAACTTATCTAAGCCTCAGCTTCCTCTTCTAAAAAATGGAAATGTAAGAGTTTAAAAACCAATTGTAAAGTCCTTAAGCCGGCAATAGCAGCTCATAAACATTTGTTTCCTTTTTAATGTATTTCAGTGATTATAATACGACTTCTCTAAATTCACATAGGCAGCTTTTCCAAGGAATTCGGGCAATTTTTTCAGACAATAGCTCAGATGTTACATAGAGTATGCTATTCCCTAGCAGAAAATTGGACACTTCGGTAAGGATATTAATCCTTTTAGTCATGGAAAGCTATGCTTACTACCATTCAAATGTATGGCCTAGCTGACTGAAAAAAATACACACCTGCCAAGCAATCTGACTTTCACCACAGGGAGCAGCTTAGGCATCCACTTTATCTCATTTATCATAGTGAGATATGCTGGACACATATTATTACATCAATTTTATGTACTCAAGGACACAGAATGAGGTTGTGTGACAGCTGGGCCTAGAACAAAGTTGATTTCCATGTCAGCACATTTAGACCCCTCCCTCTCACTACCGTTCTAGAATGTAGATGTATATTTAGAGACAGCTCAGAGCTTTATGTCACATATGCAAAGTAATTATATATGTAGGGCTCTACCACTCAGCCTTACAGCTTCACTAATCACCTAGGCCTAGAATCTTTTCCTCCTTTGAACTTGTATAGTATTTTATCCTGCTTTTAAGGAACGTAAAACATGTGGCTCAATAAATGTGGGTCACATTTATTTAAACAGAGATATTTTACCTCCCTTCTCCTTTATTAGTCTTTCAGGGTAGGCACCACATTACATATCTCCGTATACTTTGAAGCACTTAGAACAATGACCACCAAATATTTGCTTAATGAATTTAACATGTATACCATGAACAAATACAGAAAATCTTAGAATGTGGGCTTTATTTTAGATTGTGTGGCCCTCGGGGCGTAGTTCTTAAAAAGACCAATAAACCAACCTGCAAAGTAGAAAAGAAAAGCAAAAGAGCCTGTCAGCAGTGCAAATTAATGAGATTTTATTACCATAAATAAGAGGTTATAACTATAATCTCATCAAAATGTACAGCATATTATCTATTCCTATGACTTCTTTACTACCCAATTATTGTAATTAATGTGCCAATGTGACAGTCCATAACTTTCTTACAATGAAACCCTAATATCTATTTGACATTGTAATTTAGATGAGACAGAATCAATAGAATTTATATAGTACTCACAGTCCAGAATACACATACGTAATCCAGAAATTACACACTATACATATAAATAGAAGCCATTCTAGCTTTTGACTGATGATTCTTTTTAATCTTTTAAAGGTCAATTCATATTTATACTCACATAACCTTAAATAATTTTCTTCTGATTTGTGCTACTGAAGAACTCAAGTATCAATGGAGAGAGTTGCAAAATACGGAAATATGTGTCTAAACATAAAAGCTGAAACAGTTAATTCAGTATAGAGAAATGATCTGTATAAAACTGGTATCTGGCATCACACAGACTAGTAGTTTAATCAGTAAATACTTAAGTGAAGGTTCTACTTTTCCTGTTAAATATGTATGGTAAGTATGAAGACTGTGGCTCCCAAATATGAATCCACAAACCATAATGTATTTTTTCAGTGGTGGATGGCAAAATAAAATATATATATGAATGTGAAGAGAAACTTTTCTGAAGACGACAGGCACACGGCCTACAGACACATGAAAAAATGCTCATCATCCATAATCATCAGAGGAATGCAAATCAAAACTACTTTGAGATATCACCTAACTCTGGTAAGATTAGCACACATCACAAAATCCCAAAACCAGAGATGTTGGCATGGATGTGGAGAAAAGGGAACACT
>CAUYRH010091193.1:0-21964 GCA_963574655.1 Perodicticus potto
ATGTCTTTATATAGTGATTAAGAAAATGCTATGAGGGTTATCTCTCACAGTACGATCAAAATGTTTCTGATTGTATATGAAGCACATTCTGCCCTATGATTGCACCAATGTACACAATTATGATTTAATAAAATTATTAAAAAATATATATATATTATGCTATGAGAAGGGTACCTGTGGGGTGGAACTTTCTGACTGTCAATAAAAAGGGAAAGACTAAGCCAGTCGGGAAGAACGGCCATTTGGAATTCTTCTGTTCCATAAGCTCCCTGCTAGTGAATAAAGCCCTTCCTCTTATAAAAATAAATAAATAAATAAATATTATGCTAAATAAAAATAGCTACACATGGAAAGTCACATAGTATATGATTCCTTTATATGGCTAGAAACAGCCAAATTCATAGTCTTCAAACAGATGAGAGGCTACCAGGGGATGGAAAGAGAGGAAATGGAGTGATTACTTAATGAGTATGGGGTAATGAAAAAGTTTTGAAATGAGAGAGAGTTGGTAGTTGTACAACATTGTGAATATGCTAAATACCACTAGAACTTCACATTTTAGAATGGTTAATTGTATGTTACATAATTTTGCCTGAATAAAAGAAAATGTTGGCCTGTTAATTTACTGATTCATTTATATAAACACTTGAGTACATATACCATATGCTAGGCACTCTCCTGACATAGGTTAAGGAGATGGACAAACATTTTCTGCTACAGAGAAAAAAAGCAAGGTGAAAGACTAGGGAATGACAGCGCAGGCTATTTGGAGATTCCTCCAAAGAGGTGAAATGAGGTGAAATTGGAACACAGACTGAAGAATATTATTCCTGCTAAATAATGAAACAAAATTATGTGCTAATTATGATTTTAAACTTATCAAAATTCGTCATATGTAAAAATTTTCTTTTAAAAAGGGGAGATATCGGCTCTGCGCGTGTGGCTTAAGAGGTTAAGGCGCCAGCCACGTACACCTGAGTTGGTGGGTTCTAATCCAGCCCGGGGGCAAAACAACGACAGCTGCAACCAAAAAATAATAATAATAATAAATAAATAAATAAATAAAAAAGGGGAGAGATCTAAATACAGATGTTCCTTTTAATACAGATATATCATGAATTTAGTTTCTAGACATTTTACTGTTATAAACATAATTTATTTATAGTCCATTAATGTTCTTCTATCCCCACTTGTAAGATACTTTTCCAGGACCAAGCCATATTCCCAAGAGAACCAGTCATCAACCTTTGCTAACAAGTCATTCCCTTTATGAATCATTCAGGAAAGGGGGGGAGAGGAATGATTGCTTACGATTATGAGGTTCGCATCTCATATTTTCAGTTTTAATCCTCACAATACTTTTTTTTTCTTTTAAGACACAGGGTCTCACTCTGCTGCCCAAGCTGGAGTACAGTGGCACAATGACAGCTCACTGCAGCCTCAAACTCTTGAGCTCAAGTGATATTCCTGCCTCAACCTCCCAAGTATCTAGGCCGACAGGTGTGTGCTACCACACCTGGATAATATTTTAAATTTTTTATAGAGATATGGTCGAAATATATTGCCCAGGCTGGTCTCAAACCCCTAGCTCAAGCAATCCACCCCACTTTGGCCTCCTAAAGTGCTGGAATTACGGGCATGAGCCATAGCACTCAACCCAATTATTTTATTATTAAGGTAGAAATACACATAACAAAATGTACCAGCTTAATTATTTTCAAGTATACAGTTCAGTGGTATTAAATACATTCATAATATTGTGCAACCATCACCACCATCCATCTTCATAATTCTACAGTTACCTTTTCTTTCTTTCTTTCTTTTTTTTTTTTTTAGAGACAGAGTCTCACTTTATCGCCCTCGGTAGAGTCGTGGCGTCACAGCTCACAGCAATCTCCAACTCCCGGGCTTAGATGATTCCCTTGCCTCAGGCTCCCGAGTAGCTGGAACTACAAGCACCTGCCACAACGCCAGGCTATTTTTTTATTGCAGTTTGGCTGGGGCCGGGTTCAAAACCGCCACCCTCGGTATATGGGGCCAGCACCCTACCCACTGAGCAACAGGCACCACCCCCATAGTTACCTTTTCAAAGGCAAGAAAATTGAGGTTCAGAGAAGATAAATAATTTAACAACATAGTTAGCTAAAATAAGGGCCAGAACTCAAACCAGGTCTGACTCCTTCCATACATAAACTCATTTTTCCTGCACACATCTTAGGTCAGAATGTGTAAATACAAAGAATGAAGGGACTCTACCCTTAACATGCATGTTGTCTCCACACTAAAGACTCATCCAAGAAGCATCAAACATCTCAATTTGGAGAGGGCAGGAAAGACTCCTAAGACATGAGGCTTCACTGCCTATACCCTGACAAGGCCAACTTGTCTAAGAACAAAGAAATCTACCCTCTATCACCCCACCTAACCTAGCGGCTTCAGTATCCAGCTGTGTCCCATTAATCACAGACCTTATGGAAACAGGTACTGATGGCCAAACAAGCCCCCGTACTTTAGTCCTGTCACACTGACTCTCTCTTTCCTTGTTTGAAAACTTTATAGCAGTTTTAGCAGAAGAGCCATATAAAATTTTCTCCAAAACAGCCAACATCCTGCTGGGAAACCTGCTAATTGTGGAAAGGGCTTCTCTGCCTTTAACTTGTATTTCCATAAGCAATCTGTAGTTATGAATAGGTGCTGAGCTATAACCATTATGTTCTCTACAGAGTGACCAGGCCTTAGGGACTTGTTCAGCAGTAACAAGCTAATGTTTGTAAAATCCTGTAAAAACAAAATGACTAAATACTATCGTTATTACTAGACTACTGGTTTAAACGTAATTAAGAGGGAGAAAGGAGAAAAAAACACATTTGTAAATCTGGTTAGGGAGTGCTACTCAGCAAGATGTAAGCAACATCTGAACCACAGGGGTAAAGAACATCCTAACTGAATTTGTTAAAGAATATTGAATGTAATTTTGCTGCTATAAGAAAATAACTTAAAACATGGAGTGCTGATGAGAATTATAAGCCAAGATAGGCAAAACAGATGTTTGATGAAAATGAAAGGCTGCGGGCAGTGCCTGTGGCTCAGGGAGTAGGGCGCCAGCCCCATATACCAGAGGTGGCGGGTTCAAACCCAGCCCCGGCCAAAAACTGCAACAAACAAACAAAAAAACTGACAAGATTTCAATATTCTCTCAAACAAACAACATATTACTAGACTTCTATAGCTACTCCACTGGGCAATTAGGACAAAAAAAGAAAATGAAAGGCTGCATGAAAATGTATACTGGAAATATACTTTTCTTTTTTTTTTTTTACAAAGCACTATATAGCTGCAAAACCAAAGTCTAGACTCTGAAAGCGAAATTTAAAAGTCTACAATCTGAACACCACCCAAAACTGGATTGCAATTCAGCTTCAACTGACCACAGAGTAGTGAAAACATGAACTCTGAAGTCCAACAAGCCTGTTGCTTTTGTTCTTCTCTTCATCTGTAAAAGGGGATAATTCCTACCTCTATAGTAAGGGTGACACAAAGGTGACACCCAGAAGTGGCCAGTTCACTTTTCCAGTGTTCTCTCCCTAAACAACCACCATGGGAACCACTTCAGTCTTACAGGTACTCTGACCAGCCATGTTTCTCCTACTCCTTTGCTAGCTTGCTCATGCTCATCATTTAATACTGTGGTCCCCAACCCTGGGGCCATACACAGGTGTCTATCCTTGGCCTGTTAGGAACCAGGCTGCACAGCAAGAGGTGACCAGAGAGCAAGTGAAGCTTCATTTGTCATGGTCCTCACCATCTCTAGATGGGACCACCTAGTTGCAGGAAGTTGTATAATATTATATTATTATTTTATTAGATATTACAATGTAATGATAATAGAAATAAAGTACACAATAAGTGTAATACACTTGAATCATCTCCAAACCATTCCCCTATACCCTGTCCCAGTTTGTGGAAAAATTATCTTCCATGAAACTGGTCCCCAGTGCCAAATAGGTTGAGGACCACTCCTTTAAAGTTACTTCCCTGGGAAACATCTCCAACTAACCCAGGTCCAAAATCCACAGTGTCCCTAGATCCACAGCACCTCTGGTCTACTGTCATGGCACCTACCACACTGTGCCATACACGTAGCCAAATTATTCTTTTGACTCATTCATCACACAGAAGCTCCTTGACAATAGTGATCAGATAGCTTCTTACTTAACTTTTGAGCTTCAGCAGCTAGCATAGCTCCTGGCACACAGTCCTCAAAAAATGTAGATAGTTAAACAATTTTCAATTATCCCTAGGTAAAATTAAAGCCAAACAGCCTCGGCGCCTGTGGCTCAAGCAGCTAAAGCGCCAGCCACGCACACCTGAGCTGGAGGGTTCGAATCCAACCCGGGCCCGCCAAACAACGATGGCTGCAATCAAAAAATGGCTGGGCCTTGTGGTCCCAGCTACTTGGGAGGCGGAGGCAGGAGACTCTCTTGAGCCCAGGAATTGGAGGTTGCCGTGAGCTATGATGCCACCGCACTCTATCGAGGATGACAGCTTGAGGCTCTGTCTCGAGCTCTGTCTCAAAAAAAAAAAAAAAATTTAAAGCCAAGCAGCTTTCATGGGGCAAATCTTGGGAGTATGAAAAAAAATTCAGGAAAAATCCTTTTCTGAGTCACCAGCCCTTTCTTTGTTTGCCATTATTTGACTTGGGAGAATTAGTTACCCAAACACTCTGAGACTCAGGTGCCTTCCACATAAAATGAGAGAATTCAACTAGAAAATATCTACAGTCCCTACTAACAAGATCTGACATATCTTTATATTCTAAAATCTTATCATTCTTGCTCTACTACATCTCAATCCTCTATTACCATGAAAATTCACATCTATAGAATGTTTATCATCCTTCTCACTCATAACAAACAAGTGTTGTCCATGGTGTTATTAGTCTCATTATACACATGAGGAAACCAACTCAGGCCAAGCAGCTTGCCCAAGGTCATTCCACTAAGTACAGAGGGCAGGACTGGAATTCGGATCCTCAAAGCTAGTGCTCTCCAGTAGCCCACACTTCTCAAACTAGGAAGGAGATAGCCCCAGGGGTACATGGTAGGATTCCAAGGGAGACAGGGATAAACACAATATACAATCAATCTTACTAAAAGATGTGGGGACAAAATGGGTTTATATTAAAACAATTAGAAATATTACTGATTACAATGTAAAATTCGCATTAAATTTTAAGATAAAATGTAATAGGTTTCCCTCCACTCCCACTCTCAAGGAGAAAGTAACATAGAAAAGCCTTTTGAAACATGAACACTGAATTTACCCTATAATAAGCTTTCAAACAGTAGACTGTAATAATCCAAAATAAGAGAATTTAACTTGCAGCATAAAGTTATGAGTTCTGGGCATTTCTGGACAAGGAAGGGTTTAAGAAAACTAGCTTGTCTGTCCTTCTAGCTTTTAAGTCATCAAAAGCACCTGAGAAAGTTACATGGTAAATGAAGTTTCCCATCATAAAACTCCTCTATGCAACAAACTCCAGAGCCAAACTATCAGAACAAGAAAAGGAGAGAACCCTAACCTCCAGGAGCAATCAAGGGAGGCAGATGCAAGGCACACTCAATTGTGCACGTATATTCCAAACTACATGAAACTACTGTGGGGCATCTGTTATCTCCCTCTTGTCTCCCAACCTGCAGAATCCGGACACAGTGATCAAGAGCTTACCATATGCCTGGCCCCTTACCCTTATGCAGGCTACCTAATGGGTATTAAACTTCCAGAATACAAAGTTTATCTCTGAAAACGTCCCTGTAATTATCATGACTCTTGGAGATGCACATGCTACCACTCTGATGCTGCTGTTGTCCTAAAGATTATATATGTATTCTCCTACTTGGATAATAAAATAAATTCAGCTTTTCTCTCCACTTAAGAAATCAACTTTCGGCTCGGCGCCTGTGGCTCATTGAGCTAAGGCGCCAGCCATGTACACCTGAACTGGCGGGTTCGAATCCAGCCCAGGCCCGCCAAACAACAATGATGGCTGCAACCAAAAAATGGCGGGGTGTTGTGGCGGGCGCCTGTAGTCCCAGCTACTTGGGAGGCAGAGGCAGGAGACTCGCTTGAGCCCAGGAATTGGAGGTTGCTGTGAGCTGTGATGCCACAGCACTCTATCCAGGGTGACAGCTTGAGGCTCTGCCTCAAAAAAAATAAAAAAAATAAAGTAGTCAATGCTCATAGACAGTAATTTGTTTTCACATTTATTAACTGTCCTAAAATTATGTCTGCAAATACGGATTTTAGACTTAAAAACAAAGGTAGGATTTTTTTTTTTTTTTTTTTTTTTTGCAGTTTTTGGCCGAGGCTGGGTTTGAACCCATCACCTCCGGCATATAGGACAGGTGCCCTACTCCTTTGAGCCACAGGCACTGCCCCAGAGGTAGGATCTTTAAGCTTATAGATGGTTTTTGGGTTTTTTTTGACACAGAGTCTCACTTAGTCACCTTTGGTAAAGGACTGTGATATCACAGCTCACAGCAACCTCAAACTCTTGGGCTCAAGTGATTCTCTTGCCTCAGCCTCCTGAGTAGCTGGGAATATAGGCGCCCGCCGCGATGCCCAATGCCTGGCTATTTTTTTTTTTTTAGAAATGGGGCCTTATAGGGTGGCACCTGTAGCTCAAAGGAGTAGGGCGCTGGCCCCATATGCCAGAGGTGGCAGGTTCAAACACAGCCCCAGCCAAAAACTGCAAAAAAAGAAAAGAAACGGGGTCTCCCCCCTGTTCGGGGATTACAGGCGTCAGCCAGTGCGCCTAATCAAATTTTTCTACTTTTAGAAGAAACGGGGTCTGAGAAACATTATAATTTTATAAAAGCTACAGAAAGTCTGAGCCAATCATTATTCAGGAGTTGAAGTTTTTATTGTAAAAAATGTTTGCCCAGGTTTGGCACCTATAGCTCGAGCAGCTAGCTAAGGCACCAGCCACATACACCAGAGCTGGTGCGTTTTTAATCAAGCCTGAGCCTGCCAAACAACAATGACAACTACAACAACAACAAAAAATAGCCGGGCATTGTGGCAGATGCCTGTAGTCCCAGCTACTTGGGAGACTGAGGCAAGAGAATCACTTAAGCCCAAGAGCTGGAGGTTGCTGTGAGCTGTGATGTCATAGCACTCTACCCAGGGTGACAGCTTGAGGCTCTGTCTCAAAAAAAAAAAAAAGGTTTGCCCAGTTTTAGATTTTTCTTAATCTCAATTATAATGTGAGGTGATTAATCAGAGGATTTGGAAGTCACGAAGAAAAAAATCAAATAGAAAAAAATTCCTTAACTGAGAGATTAATTTATGGAAGAAGATGAATATGTATTGGTCTAAGCTTCCTAAGACTCTGTCTCAAAAAACAACAATAACAACAACAACAAAAACCAAGGAGACCTGACAAACAAGAAAGGTTTTGTGGTCCAGGCCTCAGCCTCTCCAGTCAGCTGGGACTATAGGTGCACACCACAACGCCCACCTAGTTCTTCTATTTTTAGTAGAGATGGGGTTACACTCTGGCTCAGGCTGGTCTCAAACTCCTGAGCTCAAGCAATCCACCCGCCTTGGCCTCCCAGAGTGCTAGGACTACAGGTGTGAGCCACCGTGCCCGGCCTGTGGTCCAGTTTTGAAGTTGCATAATTCTGCATTAAAACAAGATCCCTTCTCTCAAAGCCTTTGAGTCCTAATCTTGGTTATATTCACCATATGTGTGACTCTGGGTCACCAGTGAAACCCCTCAGGGACTTGATCTATGAATCTATGTAATAGGGAAAATTATTTTGGCCTTCCACGGGGAAGCTACAAGGTCTGGGTGAAATGATAAATGAGACAATTAAGCCAGAAGCAGAGTTCTAAGGGTACAAGAGCCAAATTTGGACCAGAAGCTGAGTTAGAACACTCTCTCTGCCTTTCTATAACTATTTTTAGGCCAGGCATGGTGTCTAATGCCTGTAATCACTTGGAGAAGGAGTTGAAAACCAGCCTGGGCAACATAGAAAGATTCTGTCTCTACATTAAAAAAAAAAAAAAAAAGAAAGAAAGAAAAGAAAAGGACACAGCCTGTGGCTCATGGAGTAGAGCGCCAGCCCCATATACCGAAGGCGGCGGGTTCAAACCCAGCCTCGGCCAAACTGCAACAAAAAAATAGCCAGGCATTGTGGTGGGTGTGTGTAGTCCTAGCTACTCGGGAGGCTGAGGCAGAAGAATCGCCTAAGCCCAGGAGTTGGAGGTTGCTGTGAGCTGTGTGACTCCACGGCACTCTACCGAGGGTGATCCAGTGAGACTCTGTCTCTACAAAAAAAAAAAAAAAAGAAGAAGAAGAAAATAGCTGGGCATGGTGGCATATGCCTGTAGTCACAGCTACTTAGGAGACTGAGGTAAGAGGATCATTACAACCTGTAACTTTGAGACTGCAGTGAGCTATGATGACACTACCATACTCTATACACTTCTGCCCAGGCAACAGAGCAAGACTGTCTCAAACAAAAACTATTTTTCCTCCTATTTAGTACTTTCTATTTCACAATCTCATTCAACCAAAGGAGATACAAAGATGCATAAAGTAACCAAGGGGATATGAAGCTGCAATTTAGTGGCTAATAGCCCAAATACCGCAAGATTAATGAGAGCTTTGAATAGGGATCAATTTGAAAATTCTACTGGTATTTCCGAGGTTCTATAATATAGGTGTGCTAATTTAAAGAGAGAGAACAGCATTTAAACTATGGTCTAAATAAGAATTAACAAGTACACTAAATGCCACAGGATCTACATATGTTATTATACACTAGAAATATATTCTTCTTTTTAAAATAAATGTAAACGGTTGGGCGTGGTGGCTCACGCTTGTAATCCTAGCACTCTGGGAGGCCGATGTGGGTGGATTGCCTGAGCTCATGAGTTTGAGATCAGCCTGAGCCAGAGCGAGATCCCATCTCTAAAAACAGCCGGGCGTTGTGGTGGTTGCCTGTAGTTCCAGCTACTGGGGAGGCTGAGGCAAGAGGATTGCTTGAGTCCAAGAGTTTGAGGTTGCTGTGAGCTATGATGCCACAGTACTCTACCGAGGGTAACAAGGTTAAACTCTCTCTCAAAAAATAAATAAATAAATAAATAATAAAATAAAGGTAAAAGAAAATTTTATTTTTATCTTAGAAAATGCCAAAATAAAAACAAAGTTCTTTATCTATAAAACTCTACAAGAACTCTTCGCCACAAGATGTCACTCTTGGCCAAGAACAGCATTACAAAACGCTTTTCATTTTTATTAGCAGAACCTTCTTACCTTAATGTCTTTTAAAGAGACAAACTTTTCAATACCTAATTCAATCATATCCAGCACATGATAGTCATACATACGACCTAGAAGAAAAATGCATTTTTAAGCCTGTATTTTCCCCAAATAGCCATGTACCCACATGTCCTTTCCCCTCCATTTGTATCTGTATGTTCAAAGTGTTCCAATGTCTGCCTCTTCCCTTCCTCCCTATACGCCCCCAAAACATGCCCTCTTTCTTAAATTTTCAACTCTCCCTTAAAGAGACTGTTAGAACAGTCATGGAAAGGATCTTAAGAGATTTAGCCCACCTCCTTTACTTTAATACTATAATAAATGAAGACCCTAGAGAGGAAAGGGATTGCCTACGCCAGTAAACATGCCAGACCAAATCTTATTAGACCAGGAAAGGGTTTTTTCTTTATTTTTTTGAGACAGAGTCTCACTCTGTTCCCCAGGCTAAGGGGCTGTGGTCAGCCCAGCTCACAGCAACCTCCTGGGCATTAGCAATCTTCCTGCCGCAGCCCCCAAGTAGCTAGGACTATAGACAAGTACCATAACACCCAGATAATATTTCTATTTTTAGTAGCAGCAGGGTCTGACTCTGGCTTAGGCTGGTCTCAAACTCCTAACTTCAAGCAATTCTGACTAGGCCTCCCAGAGTGCTAGGATTATGGGCATGAGCTACTGCACCTGGCCAGGGCTCTTTTTCAAATGTATTTCCTCAACAGATATCAAATAGGAAAGGGTGGATTTATGTGGGTAGATATGATACTTTGCTTTTTTCTAACTCTAATACTGATTAAATATAAATTTCTTTTTTTTTTTTTTTTTTTTGAGACAGAGCCTCAAGCTGTCACCCTGGATAGAGTGCCGTGACATCACAGCTCACAGCAACCCCCAATTCCTTAGCTCAAACAAGTCTCCTGCCTCTGCCTCCCAAGTAGCTGGGACTACAGGCGCCCACCACAACACCCGGCCGTTTTTGGTTGCAGCCGTCATTGTTGTTTGGCAGGCTGGGCTGGAGTTGAACCCGCCAGCTCAGGTGTACGTGGCTGGTGCCTTAGTCCGTTGAGCCACAGGCACCGAGCCATAAATTTCATTTTTTGAAGACAGAGTCTTACTCTATCACTGGAGAGATGTGATGCAATCATAGCTCACAGCATCCTCAAACTAGGGCTCCTGGGCTCCAGTGATCTTCCTGTTTCATCTACCCAAGTAGCTGGGAATATTGTATTGGCACATGCCACTTCCTTAAAAAAAACTTTGTTTTGGTTGAGACAGGATCCCACTATGTTACCCAGGCTGGTTTCAAACATCTGGCCTCAAGTAATCTTCCCACCTTGGCCTCCTAAAGTGCTTGGACTATAGTTGTGAGCCACCATACCTGTCTATATTTCACATTAGATGAAATATCTACAACTTGAGGTAGGGTAATTTTTCCCCCCAATTCCAGTGGACCCATGATTACAGGTGAACTCAGAGACACTCAGAGCCAGCACAAGGTGACCATGGTGCATCTACAATTGAGGAAAGATACTGACAGCCCAAAAAGCCACACTTCCAACAGACACAAGACAATGCTGTTCTAAGAAACCTGAACAGACCAGGCACAGTGGCTGACACTGTTATCCTGTAATCCTACACTCTGGGAGGCCAAGGTGGGTGCACTGCTTGAGCTCAGGAGTTTGAGACCAGCGTGACGAAGACAAGACTTTATCTTTAAAAATAGCTGAGTGGGCTTGGCGCCTGTAGCTCAGCGGCTAGGGCGCTGGCCACATACACCAGGGCTGGCAGGTTCTAACCCAGCCTGGGCCTGCCGAACAACAATGACAACTACCACAACAACAATAACAACAAAAATGGCCAGCATCGTGGCAGGTCCCTATAGTCCTAGCTACTTGAGAGGCTGAGGCAAGAAATTGGCTTATGCCCAAGAGTTTGAGGTTGCTGTGAGCTGTGACCCATAGCACTCTATTGAGGGTGACATAGTGAGACTCTTTTTTTTTTTTTTTTTGAGACAGAGCCTCAAACTGTCACCTTGGATAAAGTACTGTGGCATCACAGCTCACAGAAACCTCCAATTCCTGGGCTCAAGCGAGTCTCCTGCCTCAGCCTCCCAAGTAACTGGGCCTACAGGCACCTGCCACAACGCCGGGCCACTTTTTTTGTTTGCAGCCATTATTGTTGTTTGGCGGGCCGGGCTGGATTCGAACCCGCCAGCTCAGGTGTACGTGGCTGGCGCCTTAGCCCGTTGAGCCACAGGCGCCAAGCCCATAGTGAGACTCTTACCTCAAAAAATAAATAAATAAATAAAAACTAAAATAAAAATAGCCAGGTATTGTGGTGGGCACCTATAGTCCCATCTACTCAGGAGGCTAAAGCAAGAGTCTGAGGTTGCTGTGTGCTATGGCTCCACGGCACTCCACTGAGGGTGACAGAGTGAGATTCTGTCTCCAAAAAAAAAAAAAAAAGAAACATGAATTGAGGAACTCTCATCTTCTTTCTTACTGTGTTAGAGTTCCCTGCATTGGTAGGGTAATACTTATATACCCCATTCTTTACATGGAGACTGCCAAGAAAACAATTTTTACTCATGTCACAAGGTTCAAAATAAAACTAAAACTTACAACTAAAAATACAAGTAGGGGGCAGTGCCTGTGACTCAAAGGAGTAGGGCACTGGCCCCATATACGGGAGGTAGCGACTTCAAACCTGGCCCCGTCCAAAAACTGCAATAAAAAAATAAAAATAAAATTAGACAGCGCCTGTGGCTCAGTGGGCAGGGCTCCAGCCCACATACAAAGGGTGGCGGGTTCAAACCCGGCCCCAGCCAAACTGCAACATAAAAAACAGGTGGGCCTTGTGGTGGGCGCCTGTAGTCCCAGCTACTTGGGAGGCTAAGGCAAGAGAATCACCTAAGCCCAAGAGCTGGAGGTTGCTGTGAGCTGTGACACCACAGCACTCTACTGAGGGCGACAAGTGAAACTCTGTCTCTAAAAAACTAAAAAAAAATAAATAAAATAAAAATAAAAATAAGGTGGTACCTGTGGCGCAGTGAGTAGGGCGCTGGCCCCATATACTGAGGGTGGTGGGTTCAAACCCAGCCCCGGCCAAACTGCAACAAAAAAATATCCGGGCTTGTGGCGGGTGCCTGTAGTCCCAGCTACTCGGGAGGCTAAGGCAAGAGAATCACCTAAGCCCAAGAGCTGAAGATTGCTGTGAGCTGTGACGCCACAGCACTCTACTGAGGGTGACAAAATGAGACTGTCTCTAAAAAAAATAAAAATAAAAATAAACAAAACCCTGCCAAGCTAGTTTGAAGTTACTGAGTTGAGGATTCAGTTTACTCCTGATTCTTCAACACCGTCAGTTAATCTGAGATGCAGAGCTGACTACAAACATTAAAAAGTAAATTTTACTTACCTATTACTAGATTATTTGGCCGCTTCTTATTATGGCAACCAAACATGAATAAAGAACAATCTGACTTCTTTGAAAAGAATTCCTATAAAACCAAAGAAATCTCATTCAGTTAATGCATAATGTAAAAACCTGAAGGTCTTACCTCTGAACTTAAAAAACATAATGTTTATCAGTTTTTTCTACTGGAAGTTAATGAAGACTTAACAAAGTACACAGGATAATACTGAAGAATTCAAACTACTTTATTTTTGGCTTTTTATTTCAAATTTTTTGATTGGGGTATATCTAGGGAAAAGATTTATATTTCAAGACAAAAAAAAAAAGTGAAAACGATTAGATTAGTAAGTAAAGTAAGACCATTTATTCTGGAACAGCCCACCAAGTGCTTCCCTTGCTGAACAAATCCCTTTATTCACAGTACATTACTATTATACCACCACTGATGGCACACATGAATATACATGGGACCTACATAAATTTGTCAGCATGGTGTTTTAGAGTTTATAACTGAATTCATGAGTTTATTTTTCAGTTGTATCCAGGCAAGAATCATGCCCTAGAATCTACATACACCCCAGGTGGGAGCAGTTCCACGCTGTGCACCTGGAGAGACTGATGACAGCTCTGTGAAGTTCCTACCTGCAAGAGATATCTTCTCCATTTGGCTCTCAGAAATACTGACTTCCATCACAGAGGGAAGAGTAGTGGAAATACTCCTGGGTCCTGGGTTTCAATCCTAGACAGCTCGTCTTACACTATGTCTATACTTTATACATCCCACATATTCTACTGAGAATACCAGTCTTAGCACAAAAATTATAGATTCAACATGTTCTAGTCCAAAAATCAGTTGGAAAGCCTCCTAAATTAACCATAACAAAGAAGCTAAAGAACAATGAAATAGTCATAATCCTCAACTTTTCTTTACTGGTATAAGACTCTTTGAAGTGTGGGCCCCTAGTCTGGTCATCACCCACTCTAGTATCTATGCAGAAGCAAATGGGCAAACAACTACCGATGCCCAGCCCCTCCCATGTGGAGGACGCAGAGTCGGAAGGTCTAGGAATTCAGGCTCTGCCACTTACTATGGCACCTGGACAAATTAACTTTTTTTTTTTTTGTAGAGACAGAGTCTCACTTTATCGCTATTTTTCTGTTTTTTTTTGTGGTTCAGCCGAGGCTGGGTTTGAACCTGCCAACTTCGGTATATGGGGCTGGCGCCCTACTCGATGAACCACAGGTGCCGCCCCGAAATTAACTTTCTTGAGAATTAACTTTATTATCAAGGACAATAATACCTCCTGCAAAAGCCCAAAAGGGAACCATGAGATTTCACATGTAAACATAGTTTACACAGTGTCTGACACAAAGTATTTCAATACATATTTTTTTCAATGTCTAAATCAATGGATATGATTTCTTAATTTTTTTTTTTTTTTTTTTGTAGAGACAGAGTCTCACTTTATCGCCCTTGGTAGAGTGCTGTGGCGTCACAGCTCACAGCAACCTCCAACTCCTGGGCCAGGCGATTCTCTCGCCTCAGCCTCCTGAGTAGCTGGGACTACGGGCACCCGCCACAACGCCCGGCTATTTTTCTGTTTTGCAGTTCGGC
The DNA here is from genome assembly GCA_963574655.1 of Perodicticus potto. Taxonomy (NCBI): domain Eukaryota; kingdom Metazoa; phylum Chordata; class Mammalia; order Primates; family Lorisidae; genus Perodicticus; species Perodicticus potto. The sequence continues at coordinate 14,352 of CAUYRH010091193.1, forward strand.
CGAGGACGGGCTTGAACCCGCCACCTTCAGTATATGAGGCCGGTGCCCTACTCGATGAGCCACAGGTGCCGCCCTGATTTCTTAAAAAATTTTTAACATTCCTGGTCATGCATGGTGGCTCATGCCTGTAATCCTAGAACTCTGGGAGGCTGAAGTGGCAAGTGAATTGGTTGAGCTACAAAGTTAGAGACCAGCCTGAGCAAGAGGGAAATGCCATCTCTACTAAAAATTAAAAAAAGAAAAAAAAAATTCCAGCCTGAGCAAGAACGAGACTCCATCTCTACTAAAAAATAGAAACAAACAAACAAAAACAAAAAAAAGCTAGCCAGGTGTAATGGAACACACCTGCAGTCTCAGCTACTTGGTAGGCTGGGGCAAAAGGATTAATGCTCAAGCCCAAGAGTTTGAGGTTGCTGTGAGCTATGATGCCAAAGCACACTACCTAGGGTAAGAGTCAAACTCGCAAAAGCAAAACAACAACAACAACAAAAAAAAAAAACCGCACAAAACTTTTTAACATTCTCATGTTATGACTCATTTTCTAAGCTACCATAAAAGACCCTTAACCCTCCTGCACATTTTCTGTACATGTGCATACACACATATACACATGCAAACTCATCTCTGTTGCTCTTCTCCAGTCTGTTTTTTTTTTTTTTTGAGACAGCCTCAAGCTGTCACCCTGGATAGAGTGCCGTGGCATCACACCTCACAGCAACATCCAATTCCTGGGCTCAAGCAAGTCTCTTGCTTCTGTCTCCCAAGTAGCTGGGACTACAGGCGCCCGCCGCAACGCCTGGCCATTTTTTGGTTGCAGCCATCGTTGTTGTTTGGCAGGCCTGGGCTGGATTTGAACACACCAGCTCAGGTGTACGTGGCTGGCACCTTAGCCCATTGAGCCACAGGCGCTAAGCCCAGTCTGTTTATTTTTGAAATTTTAGAGCAGGGGTAGCCAAATTATCTGCATAAGGCCTAATAAATACTATTTTAGGATTCTTACATGCTTTTCTTTTTTTAACCAACTTTTTAATAATGTAAGCAGCATTCTTGGTTCACAAGCTTTACAGAAATAAGCATCTGGTCTACACATGGTATATTTTTGCCAACCTCTGTTCTAAACCACCAAAGAACATTTCCAAGATTGTAGTGAAAGAAATGTGTGATAAGGGAGATCAGGAGGAGGAAACTGACCACATCTCCAATACAACCACTCTTTCCAGAGCCATGTTGCCATCTAGAGGTCTGAGATCTGTTTTTCTTTTTCCTTTTTTCTCAATACTATACTAATGAGGAAAAGTCTGAGAATCATTATAGACAATGAAATATTCTACCTCGAAGGTGGGAGATCAAAGAGAAGAAATGCCACAACTTCAAGTGTAAGAAAAGCTGTCATATCAATAGTGGCTTGAAAAAGAAGTACAGATAGGCAGAGCACAGTGGCTCCTGCCTGAAATCCCAGCACTCTGGGAGGCAGAGGCAGGTGGATTCCTTGAGCTCACGAGTTCAAGACCAGTGTGAGCAAGAGCGACATCCTGTCTCTAAAAATAGCTGGGTGTTGTTGGGGGCGCCTGTAGTCCCAGCAACTCAGGAGGCTGAGGCAAGAGTTTGAGGTTACTATGAGCTATGACTCCCTGGCACTCTGCCTAGGGCAACAAAATGAGATTCTGTTTCAGAAAAAAAAGTACAGGTACTACAGATGTCCCACCTCAGATTTCACCACATAATACTGTTACGGCGCATAAAAGAGAAAGAATTCTGAAATGAGCTCTATTATTTTTACTTTCATGATCTTGTCAACAAATGACATGACACGCCCATAATCCTAGACACCTGTAATTCTAGCACTCTGGGAGGCTGAGGCAGTGGATTGCCTGAGTTCACAGGTTCGAGACCAGCCTGAGGTCTCAATTGAGGTTGCTGTGAGCTATGACGCCATTGCAGTCTATTGAGGTGAGAAAGAGACTCTGTCTCAAAAAAAGAAAAAATGACAGGACTGAAAAACGTAAGACTAAAATAAAAATTTGTAAGAACTGAATAAAATTTGTAAAGAACTATTTTGCCAACATTTTCCCTTCTTAACTTTTTTTTTTTAAGAGATAGATTTTGCTCTGTTCCCCAGACTGGAGTGCAGTTGTACTATCATAGCTCACTTCTAACTCCTGGGTTCAAGCAATCCTGCCACCTCAGCCCCTCAAGTAGCTAAGACTACAGGCAAATACCACCATGCCTAGCTAATATGTAAAGTTAGAGATGGAATCTTGCTATATTGCTCAGGTAGGTCTTGAATTCCTGGCCTCAAGTAATCGTCCCACCACAGCTTTCCAAAGTGTTGAGATCACAGGCATGAAGAACCACACCAAGCCATTATTTTTCTTAATACAGGGCGGTTATAAAAGTTTGTGTGCAGGGCAGTGCCTGTGGCTCAAGGAGTAGGGCACTGGCCCCAAATACCAGGGGTGGCAGTTTCAAGCCCAGCCCCGGCCAAAACTTAAAAAAAAAAAAAAGTTTGGCTCGGCGCCTGTGGCTCAACGGGCTAGGGCGCCAGCCACGTATACCTGAGCTGGCTGGTTCGAATTCAGCCCGGGCCCGCCAAACAATGACGGCTGCAACCAAAAAATGGCCAGGCGTTGTGGCAGGCTCCTGTAGTCCCAGCTACTTGGGCGGAGGCAAGAGACTCGCCTGAGCCCAGGAATCGGAGGTAGCTGTGAGCTGTGATGCCAGAGCACTCTATCCAGGGTGACAGCTTGAGGCGCTGTCTCAAAAAAAAAAAAAGTTTGTGCGCAATTTAAATTTAAATTAAAGCACAAGAACTTTATAGCCGTTCTGTATAATTCTCACTACAGTTAGTTACTACATTAGGATTAAAATATTCAATTTGGGGCAGCACCTGTGGCTTAGTAAGTGGGGCACCGACCCCATATACCGAGGGTGGTGGGTTCGAGACCAGCCCCAGCCAAACTGCAACAAAAGGTGACTGGGTGGTGTGGTGGGTACCTGTAGTCCCAGCTACCCCAGAGGCTGAGGCAGGAGAAATGCCTAAGCCCAAGAGTTGGAGGTTGCTGTGAGCTGTGATGCCACAGCACTCTACCAAGGGCGACAGAGAGAGACTCTGTCTCTAAAAAAAAAAAAAATTCAATTCGTTATCACCTTGTTTTATTTTTCTTTTTTTGAAGACAGGTTCTGACTCTTTCGCCAGGGCTAGATAGAGCACAGTAGTGTCATCATAACTCATTGCAACCTCAAAGTCATGGACTCGAGCAATCTTTTTTTTTTGAGACAGAGCCTCAAACTGTCGCCCTGGAAAGAGTGCCGTGGCATCACAGCTCACAGCAACCTCCATTTCCTGGGCTCAAGCGAGTCTCTTGCCTCCATCTCCCAAGTAGCTGGGACTACAGGCGCCCGCCACAACGCCCGGCCATTTTTTGGTCACAGCTGTCATTTGTTGTTTGGTGGGCCCAGGCTGTATTCGAACCCGCCAGCTCAGGTGTACGTGGCTGGCGCCTTAGCCCGTTGAGCCAGAGGCGCCGAGCTGGACTCAAGCTATCTTTCTGCCTTAGCCTCCCAGTAGCTGGGACTACAGGTGCATGCTACCATGCCCAGCTAATTTTATTTTTTTTAATTGTTTTGTGGAGACAGGGTCTCACTATTGCCTAGGCTGGTCTGGAACTTGAGGCCTCAAGTGATCCTCCTGCCTCAGCCTCTCAAAGTACCAGGATTACAGGTACACTTGGCCAGTCTTCTAATTAATTACTGGGAGTCTACTTAAAAGTTCTTTCTTTTAAATTTACTAACTAAAAGAAAAACAAATAGTGAGTTCCTATCAAGAGAACACAATCATGGCTCACAGGTTCTATACCAGCCTGAGCAGACCCCGTCTCTAAAAACAGCCAGGGCTTGGCGCCTGTAGCGCAGTGGTTAGGGTTCCAGCCACATACACTGGGGCTGGCGAGTTTGAACCCAGCCCAGGCCTGCTAAAACAACAATGAAAACTACAAAAAAACAATAGTTGAGCATTGGGGCAGGCGCCTGTAGTCCCAGCTACTTAGGAGGCTGAGGCAAGAGAATCGCTTAAGCCCAGGAGTTTGAGGTTGCTGTGAGCTGTGACACCATAGCATTCTACTAAGGACAACATAGGGAGACTGTGTCTCAAAAAAAAAAAACAGAAAACACAATCATATCCTTATTTTTTTTTTAAGGTCAGTTTAAAACACTTATTTCCTTATGATTCTTAAGAAAGAAACCAATTATCATCACATACTCCCAAGTCTATTCATCATTCACCATTTACTAACCTGTCCCTGATCTTTTGATTCCATTTACTCATCTTTTTCATCTAACTTTCGTTGATAAAACAAAACGGAATCTTATAGTCAGGTGCTGTGGCGGGCACCTGTAGTCCCAGCAACTCGGCAGGCTGAGGCAAGAGAATCACTTTAGCCCAGGAGTTTGAGGTTGCTGCAAGCTACAACGCCACAGCACTCTACTGAGGGTGACAAACTGAGTCTCTGTCTCAAAAAAAAAAAAAAAGAAAGGAATTTGATTAACTCTAGCAAAGCAACTGACAACTGTTAGCAATAATTCAAGTAATAAGTACCGGCTTGGCGCCCGTGGCTCAACGGGCTAAGGCGCCAGCCATGTACACCTGAGCTGGTGGGTTCGAATCCAGCCCGGGCCCGCCAAACAACAATGACAGCTGCAACCAAAAAATGGCCGGGTGTTGTGGCGGGTGCCTGTAGTCCCAGCTACTTGGGAGGCGTAGGCAAGAGACTCGCTTGAGCCCAGGAATTGGAGGTTGCTGTGAGCTGTGATGCCACAGCACTCTACCCAGGGTGACAGCTTGAGGCTCTGTCTCAAACAAACAAACAAACAAACAAGCAGCTACTTGGGAGGCTGAGGCAAGAGAATCGCCTAAGCCCAGGAGGTGGAGGTTGCCGTGAGCTGTGTGACACCACAGCACTCTACGGAGGGTGATAAAGTGAGACTATGTCTCTACAAAACAAAAACAAGCAAACAAAAAAAAAGTAATAAGTTCCTTATTCTAAAAATATTCAAAAGTAGTAGTCAGATTTTTAAAACTCAAAATTGCTTCATACAAATAAATCCATAGAAAGATTCCTTTTGGCAATTCATTAATTATGCATTAAAGATAATTCAAGTTTTAAAAGTTCTATCAATATATTTGCAAGCAAAGAATACACTTACGAGCTAAAGTGAAATGTAAGATCTATAAGTATAGGCGGTTCCTGTGGCTCAGTGGGTAGGGTGCCAGCCCCATATACCGAAGGTGGCGGGTTCAAACCTGGCCCCGGCCAAACTGCAACAAAAAAACAGCTGGGTGTTGTGGCGGGCGCCTGTAGTCCCAGCTACTTGGGAGGCTGAGGCAAGAGAAATCACCTAAGCCCCGGAGCTGGAGGTTGCTGTGTGCTGTGACGCCATAGCACTCTACTGAGGACGATAAAATGAGACTGTCTCAAAAAAAAAAAAAAAAAAAAAAAACTAAGTAGTTTTGAAAGTATGAGGGTCTTATTTCCTCTCCATTTTACATCAGAATTCCTTCATATAGGATTCTAATTCAAAAAAATCACTAATTAAGGAATATCACATTAATTAGTCCTAAAAATCATTTATATGCTCTTGTAAAGCAAAGATTTAATACTTACCAGAGATGTCTGATCCTCAAACGGTCTTGTAATATTTTTCCTAAGAATATTTAAAAAAAGGTGACTCCAATTTTAATAATCTTGTAAGTAAATTCAATTAGGTAATAGTAAGTAAAAGATAACTTTATACTCAAGTGATAAAAAAGGACTGAAAGGATATTCATTCATTCGGAGATTTACTTAGTGCCTGTTGTATGCTGGACACTGTTCTGGGATCTAGGGGATAATGTAATACTACATCAAACAAGAGTCTTGCTTTCATGAAGCTTACATTCTAGTGAGAAAAAAAAAAATACAGTCCACCGACCCTCTGGATCTGTGGTTTTTGCATCCATGGATTCAAGAGAATATTTAAGAAAAAAAAAAAAAAAATGGCACGGTGGCTCACACCTGTAATCCTAGCACTCTGGAAGCCCAAGGTGGGTAAACTGCCTGAGCTCAGCAGTTTGAAACCAACCCTGAGCGAGAGTGAGACCCATCTCTATAAACAGCCAGGCGTTGTGGCAGGCACCTGTAGTCCAAGCTACTTGGTAAGGTGAGGCCAAAGCATCGATTAAGCCCAAAAATTTGAGGTGACTATGAGCTATGAAGCAACAGCACTCTACCAAGGGTGACAAAGTAAGACTCTGTCTCGTAAAAAAAAAAAAAAAAAAAAAATTACACAAGCTGTGTAAAGGGTATACGGGAATATGGTATAATTTTTGCAACTTTTTTGTAAGGCTAAAATTATTTCAAAATAAAATATATGTGACGGTTACAATTATAAAGAACATTCAATAAGAATAAAAAAAACAGACTGTAAAGAAATAAATCATAGTGTTAATGGCATATGTAAGGAATTACAGTGTTTTTAATCTTCCATAAAGTGGTTATTCCCATAATAGAACAAAATAATTTAAAACAGAATAAAAGAAATTATGACTTACTTTTTATACAGAACACCATATGGTTTTTTCAGGGCATACTGTAAAACAAAATTTACAGCTTTCAAAACAAAAATGACTTCTGAAAAGCAGAGATTAAAAAAAAGCATTATAACAGTCATTCTACAAAATCCCTCTGGTCACTGAACCTTGTTCTGATGTCTTCTGGTTGGCTCCCTTTTGATCACTTAGAATAATTCTAACATAAGCTTAATATTCTAACAGTGTGAACTTTACTAATTAAAAGTTTCTAAGCCCTGGCTCAGCACCTGTATAGCTCAATAGGCTAGGGTGCCAGCCACATACACCGGAGCTGGCGGGTTCAAATCCAGCCCTGGTGTGTTTGTGTGTGAGAGGGACGGCACCTGTGGCTCATTGAGCAGGGCACCGGCCCCATATACCGAAGGTGGCAGGTTCAAACCCAGTCTCGGCCTAATCGAAAAACAGGCATTGTGGCAGGCATCTGTAGTCCCAGCTACTCGGGAAGCTGAGGCAAGAGAATTGCTTGAGCCCAAGAGTTTGAGGTTGCTGTGAGCTCTGATGCCACCGTACTCTATTGAGGGTGACAAAGTAAGACTCTGCCTCAAAAAATAAATAAATAAATAAATAAATAAATAAAATAAATTTGTTCAATGACTACACAGTGTTCAGAATTAAACTCAAACTCCATGTTACTAAATGCTCTCTGCCTCTTTTAACCTCACCCAGCCCACTCTCCTATGGAGATTCCCAATTATTCTCCAAATGCACCATGTACCATCACACTTCCTTTTGCATATGCCCCTCTCTCAGCCTTGGCAACCCTTCTTGCTACAACTCCCCCTTCAAAATAAAGCTCAAGGCTCGGCGCCTGTGGCTCAACGGGCTAAGGCGCCAGCCACGTACACCCGAGCTGGCGGGTTCGAATCCAGCCCGGGCCCGCCAAACAACAATGACGGCTGCAACCAAAAAAAAATGGCCGGGTGTTGTGGCGGGTGCCTGTAGTCCCAGCTACTTGGGAGGCGGAGGCAGGAGACTCGCTTGAGCCCAG
>CAUYRH010091196.1:0-23446 GCA_963574655.1 Perodicticus potto
ATTCAATCATAATTGTGTACATTGGTGCAATCATAGGGCAGAATGTGCTTCATATACAATCAGAAACATTTTGATCGTACTGTGAGAGATAGCCCTCATAGCATTTTCTTAATCACTATATAAAGACATTGATACTCTACACTAATTAGATTTTGATTACTGGTAATACACAATGACTGGAAAGACTAGCACTTAAGTTAATGATTAAGTCTAACTCTTTAATAGTTTTGCATTTTTTATTAAAATGAAAACCAAAGTAATTGGATGGCTCACTAACTCAGATAGGTGAGCAATGGTATAACACTATGTTATTCAGCACATAATTTGTATCCTAGCCAAAGTCTTGGATGTCAAAGAGAAAATAATCTTCTTCTGATTTGTAGCTCACTTCTAAAGAACGTAAATAATTGCCAGGGAAATGTAAATGAAGAGCAATAAAAACAATGCTGTGACAAAGGAAGAGTGCCAAAATGAGTGTTGGTCCTTGGAACCGGTACAGATATTTAAAAAACAAAACCCTTTCTACTTCTGTACCTTTTCCTAAAATTAACGTAGATCTTTAAATAATGAAAATTATCAAAAATGGTCAATTATATGCTGCTAGAGCTTTGTCTTTTTCATCTCTGTCATGTAACCATTTTCATTTAAGTAATCAGCTATTAGTCTGAAAAAAAGGAAGAATAATTTTACTAAGAATAAATTTACTAATAATTTTACTAATAATGGCTAAATCCTTTCTCCTTTCAGTAGCTTTTGCTATAGAAAGACTCTGTGTACCTCGCAATGTTTAAAAAAAATTGTGTTGGTGAAATTTCTAGCATTAATAATTGAAAATACGATGAAGAAACAATATGTATCTTCTATAGAACACTCACCAAATCAGGCACAACATGTAAATTGCTCTCTCTTAAATCTTTTTTTTTTTTAAATATGGAACGCTTCACAAATTTGCGTGTCATCCTTGCACAGGGGCCATGCTAATCTTCTCTGTATCATTCCAATTTTAGCATATCTGCTACCGAAGCGAGCACTCTGTCTTAAATCTTAACAACTCCACCTCCTAGGTATATCCATGTCAATTTCATACAGACAGGAACTAAAGCTCAGGAAGGCCAATGCAGTTTGCCCAAAATGGTATAGCTGCTAATGATAGAGACAGAATTGGACACAGATGTGTTTCGTCTCAGTGTGTATTGTACACTTTCCGCTTCACTATGTTGTAGTCCTTCTACATGGTAAGGGAAATTTATAAGGGTTGGGTATTAGGGTATTAGGAAGGGTTTATAAGAGCCCTTCCTAATACCCTACATCAGAGCTGGAAGCTTTTCTGTTGCTACCAATGTAATAGTGTTCAAAGTGAAAAAAAAACTGGCTTATTTTCTTTCTTATCTAAAGACCAACAAAGAAAGAAGCTTTATTGACACAGAGTCCTACAAATTCATAAATTGTTGTACATCTGTCCATGTATTTCCTATTGGCTTCACCACTTTTTAATATTTTCCTTTTTTAAGTGGAAAAAAATCATAGAAAAGAAAATATGACATAGTCATAGTTTATTTGCAGGCAAAGTTATATGTGTATACATTTACTGTTTTGAAGCCAAAAGCCGACGATAAGCTGGCATTTATAGACTTCTATCACCAATAATTTACCTAATGTTATTTTTCTCAAGGGTAACTAGACATTTTTCTCTTACTAAGGTACTTGAGAAGATTAAAAGTGACAAGTGAAACCCACAAAATGAAAGAAAAAATGTGATAACAAAGTGGAAACACTTGTATTCTTTCATCATTTATTTGAGACGTGGGTCTTCCAAAATTACATTTTTAAGGGACATAGCTAACCAGGATCAAGCTATAAACTATCACATCATATACAACATCATTACTTAATAAAAAGTAACTGTGGCACTTAAAAATCTATCCTAAAAGATTAATTTCTAATAAAATGATTTCTAAATCCAAAGTGTTTAGTGAAATTTGATGGCATGTAGTGAACGCTTGTGTTGGTTTTTGTTGTTTGTTTGCTTGTTTTTTGCTTTGTTTTGTTTGCAACTAGAACACAAACTTTTATCTTCTTCCTATCTAAAAAATTCATGCAAGCCTGTGTTGGAATGCAGATGATATGATACCCCAGCCACTTCCCAAAGTACCTTGGACAATAAGTATATTCAATTCAAAAGTAAAAGCTTTAAAATTGCTTTCTGTCAAACATCACAGTGTTTGTATACATGATTGTGTGGCATTTATACCATTTATCAAATAGCTTCAATTTAGCAGGCAATGAAATGGAAAACTCACTTTCATGCTAAAGTGCCCTTGTAACGCAGACGTCTCAGAGAAAAGTGGGGAGAGTCAGGCTTAAGAAGAAGGTTTCTGCAGATAGTGTTTCACAAGAAATTTCTGCTTGCCCTAGTATACAGAAAAATCACTGATGTCTACCATTGGGCATTGTCATTCAAAGAAGGTGAGTGGAAGAGCTGAATTGTAAAGTACTCTTCATGCTTCTTCATATAATGAAAATCAGAAAACTCAGAGTTCACCAACACCTTCTGATTTATGCCTCTTCAGTTCACTACCCTGCATAAATACTTCTCACCATCCAATTTTGAATGAAAGCCAAAGAGCCCAAAACCTCATAGAATGCTAATACATATCCATGACACCATCAATCCTATTGCTCTTTTGCTCAAACTCCTTTATCTTTCAGGTCACAGCTTACTTTTATTTTTCTCAATAGTTACTCTAAGTAAGAACACCAATTATGAGAACTCACAGAAACAAATTCATGAATCTCCCATTATATGAATTAGGGGAAACCTCAGATATTACATATCTCTCCCTTTCATTAGAGAATAAGATGTTGGGAGCTGAAGCTGGTTTTTACTACAATGCTTTTGTGGATTCATCCCTTTATCGGAAGGTGGGCATTGGGTATCACGGGTGAGATCGGTCCTGGTCTCGTTTCCCCGGGACATTGTGACTACTTTTGCTTAGAGCTGAAGTTGGGATAAACCAATGTATGCTCTTCTTTCACTTTTATTATTTATAAATAAAATGTATTTTATTCATTTGACGTTCATGACATGATGTTATAAAGCATATAGATAGTAAAATGGTTAGTATGGTGAAGCAGACTAATGTATCTGTCATCTTATATAGTTGCTTTTTTTGTGACAAGAGCAGCTAAAATCTAATTATTTAACAAAAATCCCTAATATAATATAATTTTATTAACTATAATCCTCAGGTTGTATGTTTTTCTTTATCTCTATTTGCAGGAAGATATTCTTGAAAAGGTTCTACAGAATTTCTTTATCAAGTTTAATCAAATAAGACATCTAGATGATCACATGCATTTATTTCACTGCAAAGAGGAAACTGACTTAGTTTGGAGATGGAGATATCTGGATGAAAACAATTAGTGGGTTGCTTACCAGTCACTCTGCCTTCTTTTAAGGCAAAGGGGGCTTGTATCCAAAGTAGGAGTCCATTCAGTAATATAGTCCCTTTTACAATAGTTTATCCAAGTAATAACTTCAAAATCAGTGTGATTATCCAAAGAGGGTTAAATTAGATGATCTTGTTTTATAAACATACTAATGTATAACAAATCTATAAATCCCCCAAATCTAGTAGCTTAAGAAACATTATCTAATATGATTATCATACCATTTATAAAATTATAATAGTACTTAGTTTTTTGTTTGCTTGTTTGTTTTTGAGACAGAGTGTCACTTTCTTGCTTCTGGTAAAGTGTTGTGGCATCATAGTCCACAGCAACCTCAAAGCAATCCCCTTGCCTCAGCCTCCCAAGTAGTTGGGACTACAGGCACCCACCACAATGCCCAACTAATTTTTAGAGATGGAGTCTCGGTCTTACTCAGGCTGGCCTCAAATTGTGAGCTCAAGCAATCCACCTGCTTCAACCTCCCAGAGTGCTGGGATTATAGGCGTGAGCCATCATGCCCAGCCCCTAGCGCTTAGTTTTTCAACATGACTGTATCTCCAGGAAATTTTCAGTGAGTGCTTACATGACGGTCTGATATGCCACACTATGTCCCACATCTAATATTGATGATACATAATTATTCATTTTGGATATTAGTGAGAAAAAATATTTATGAGTCGTAGTAAAATAAATTGAAATTCTAGATGCAGCCACTAGCCATTGCTCTTGGAAATACAGCCTTCAATGTGTAGGAAAGCATTTCATTAGGGAAAACAAACAAAAAACCAAAGATAGCTATGGATCGATGTGCTAAGAGAACAACTCAGAAAAATGTTTTATTTTATAATTTGGAAAGTTCACTCTCAAATTAATACTTAATGGGGAGGAGGTGGAGCAAGATGGCCAAATAAAACCTCCAGGGATCATCATTCCACATGAACATTTAATTTAACAACAATCTAAGCAAACAAGCACCTTCAGAAGATCCAAAACCAGGTGAACAATCATACTACCTTGTTTTAAATTATATCAAATGAACAGGCACTGGAGAGGGCAGAAAAGACATGTTGCATTGCCTATGACACCCCTCCCTATGCTAACCCTCCCTCAGCCCCACCAGTGCTGCCCCAGCACACCAAATGGAGGGAGAATCTGTGTGTCTGGTAGAGGGAGGGTGAAGTGATTATGGGGCTTTGCATTGAAATCCAAGGCCACCCCTGCACAGGGGAACACAGTGCAGGGCAAAATTCTGCCAGTTCCTACAGAGGGAGCACTTTGACCAGCTTGACCAGAGGGAAATCCACCAGCCCGTAGCCCGAGTTCCTATTAGTCCAATCTGCTGACAAAAAATAGCGTGGGTCCCGAACTATAAGGCAGTGGGGTCATGAGGGCTACAATCCCTAGACAATTTCTGCAGCTATGCTGGCTCAGAGCCAGTGGACTTGGGGTGTGTGTGAGGTACCAGCAGTGGTGACCAAGCCAGTACCTTTCTTACCTTCTGTCCCCAGCTACAGGCATTGTGTCTAAGGGAGAGTCTTCTTCCATCTGAGGAAAGAAAAGGGAAGAGCTAGGAGGACTTTGTTTTGCAAGTTAGGTACAAGTTCAATCTCAGTAAAATAAAGTGCCAAGCAAACTCTAAAGGCCCCCAAATCCAGGCCTTAGGTCCTAGAAGGCATTTATAGACCCAACTTGGGCCAGAAGGAAACATGCTGCCTTAAAGGGAAGGACCCAGTCCTGGCAGGATTTACCCCATGCTGACTAAAGAGCCTGTAGTTTTAAGTAAACATCAGAGATAGCCAGGGCTTCGGATGACATTGGGCTGGTTTCAGATATAACCTGGCATTGGAGGCCAGAGGGGGTGCCCACATCACTTCTCCCCCAACTCAGCACAGAGAGTGAGGGAAGAGAGAGACTTTGCCTGTTAACCCAGGGAATTCGTCCATATTTTACCCAAGCCCACCAAGGTAGTAATAGAAAATTTTCCAAACCTAGAGGAAGATATTAATATTCAGGTACAAGAGGGTCATAGAATACCAAGCAGATTTAACACAGACAAGGCTATCTGAGGGCATTAATAATCAAGCTCCCAGAGGGCATAGATAAAGAAAAAGTCCTAAGAGAAAAAGAAAAAAGAAAAATAATAACATATAAAGGAGCTTCAATACATCAGGCAGCAGACTTCTCAGTGGAAACCTTCCAGGCCAGCAGAGAGTTGTATCCTGCAAAAAATATTTTTAAACATACAGGAGAAATAAAGACCTTTCCCAGAGAAACAAAAGCTGAGGGATTTCATCAACACCAGACCTATCCTATAAGAAATGCTAAGAGGAGGTCTCCAATCTGAAAGAAAAGTTATGTTCATGGACAACAAGAAATCTCCTGGAGATGTACAACTCATGGATAACAGTAAGGACACAAATACAGACTATTCTCTTGCTGCGATTATGGGGCATAAACTACTGATATCTTGACTAGGAAGAGAAGATGGTGTTAAAATAGAATTTTCTTAGATTTCTCTTTGCTTGTTTATTTACTTGTTTGTAAGCAGAGTTGTCATATGTTTAAAATAATTGGTTATAAAATATAGTTTTGCAAGTCTTATGGTAACTCAATCAAAAAACCTACAACTGATATAAAAAAATTAAAAGCAAGAAATTAAAATGCACTACTGAGAAAATTACTTTTAACAAAGGAAAACAGAAAAGAATTAAGAAAGAATGAGAGGACAAAATAACCAGAAATTGAGTAACAACATGGCAGTAGTAAGTCCTTACTTATAAATAATAACACTGAATGTGAGCAGTCTAAAATCTCCAGTGAAAAATACATAGAATGGTTTAATGAATTAAAAAAAGAGGCAACTATATCTTGTCTGCTAAAACATGTTTCACTTACAGAGAAACATAGAGACTGAAAGTAAAGGGATAAAAAAAAATATTACATGCAAATGAAAACCCAAAATGCAGAAGGAGATTGCTATCCTTATTGCTATACTTCCATCAAATAAAATAGATTTTAAGAAAAAAACTATAGAAAGCAACAAAGGTCTACAAATGATGACAAAAAGGTCAATTCACCCAGAGTATATAACAAATCTAAATATATAGGCACCCAACAAGGAAACACCCAGATAAATAAAGCAAATATTATCAGAGCTAAAGAAAGAAATGGATCGCAATACAATAATTGTTGGAGACCTCAACACTCCATTTTCAGTACCACATAGGTTATCTAGAAGGAAAATCAATAATGAAACATTTGATTTAATTTACACTGTAGACCAAATGGACTTAATAGATATTTACAGAATGTTTCATCCAACAGCTACAAAATTCCCATTTTTGTCCTCAGCTCACAGATCATTATTACTAAGGATAGACCATATGTTAGGCCACAAAACAAGCCTCAAAGAATCAAGAAAACTTAAAATCATACCAAATATTTTTCTCTGATCACAATGAATAAAACAAGAAATAAATAACCAGAACATTATAAAATATAAACATATGGAAATTAAACAATATGACCCTGAGCAACCAGTGCAACAATAAGGAGATTAAGAAGAAAATTTAAAAATTTCTCAAAGCAAATGGAAATGAAAACACAACTTGTACAACCTAGGGGGTACAGCAAAAGCAGAAATAAGAGGAAATTATTTAGAAATTGTGTGCCTACATCAAAGAAAACTTCAGATAAACAACTTAGTGATATATCTCAAAGTTCTATGAAAACAAGAAAAAAAACAAACCCCAAATTAGTAGAATAAATAGCAAAGATCAGAACTGAAATAAATGAAACTGAAACCAAACAACAATAAAGAATATCAGTGAAACAAAAATGTTGGTTTTTTTGAAAGGAGAAACAAAACAAACACCTTTAGTTAAACTAAGAAAAAAAGAAAGAAGACCTAAGTAATATAAAATCAGAGTGGAAAAAGGAGACGTTACAACTGATACTGCAGAAATCCAAAGACTACTGTGAGCAGCTGTATGCCAATAAATTTAAAAAGAAGAAATGGATAAATTCCTAGACACATACAACTTATCAAGATTGAGACAGAAAAATATCCAAAACCAATAATAAGTAAAGAGATAAAAGCAAGAGTAAAAAGTCTCCTATCAACGGCCTCCCCACCCCCACTCAGGATCTGATGCTTCACTGGTGAATTCTACCAAGCATTTAAGAAGATCTAATCCTAATCCCACTTAAACTATCCCAAAACCCTGGGGCGTGAATACTCCCCCCAAAATTCTATGTGGTCTGTATCACCCTCATGCCAAATCCAGATAAAGACACACACGAAAAGAAAACTAAAGTTCAATATGTATGATAAACATTGACTCTCAATAAAATCCTCAATAAAATACTAGCCTGTGACTCAAGGAGTAGGGCGCCAGCCCCATATGCCGGAGGTGGTGGATTCAAACCCAGCCCCTGCCAAAAATTGCAATAAATAAAAAAACAAAAATAAATAAATTTAAAAAAAATAGTAGCAGACAGAATTGGACAACACATTAAAAAGATACATCATGATCAAATGGGATTCACCCCAGGGATGAAAGTATGGTACAACATATGCAAATCAATCAATGTGATACATCATATCAACAGAATGAAGGACACAAACTATATGGTCATTTCAATGAATGCTGAGAAAGCATTCTGTAAAATTTAATGCTCCTTCATGAAAAAACACTCTTAAAAAACTGGATAGAGAAGGAACTTTGCTCGACACAATAAAAGCCATACATGACAGACCCACAGCTAATGTCCTGAATGAGGAAAAACTGAAATACTTACCTTGAATGTCTGGAACAAGTCAAGGATGCTACTTTCACTACTTTTATTCAATGTAGTACTGTAAGTTTTATCAAGAACTATCAGACTAGGGGAAGAAATAAATGGCATTCAAATCAGAAAGGAGCAACTAAAATTATCCCTGTTTAGGCTGGGCACCGTGGCTCATGCCTGTAATCCTAGCACTCTGGGAGGCTGAGGCGTGTGGATTGCCTAAATGCGCAGGTTCGAGACCAGCCTGACCCAGAACAAGACCTTGTCTCTAAAAGCAGCTGAGTGTTGTGGTGGGTGCCTGTAGTCCCAGCTACTTGGAAGGCTGAGGCAAGAGAATCACTTGAGCCTAAGAGTTAGAGGTTGCTGTGAGCTGTGATGCCATGGTATTCTACTAAGGGTGACAAAGTGAGAATCAGTCTCAAAAAAAAAAAAAAATTATCCTTGTTTGCAGATGACAAGATCTTATATCTAGAGAAATGTAAAGAGTCCACTCAAAATCTTCTAGAACTAATAAACAAATTCAGTAAACTTGCAGGATACAAAATCAACATACATATTCTTCTTCGTATAAAAATGGAAATGCAAGTATCTAATGTACTCAATACTAATCAAAAACCAATAGAAAAACAACTGCATGTCCTAGGAGAGAAAAACACAAGTATATTCAAGTTAGAGGAAAAGGGAAAGAGGATATGGGAAGGAAAGTGGTAAACTCACACCTAAAAAGCACAATGTAAGGGTATACAGCAACTCATTGGATGCAGGGCTCAATTACAACTTTAACTTTACCTTAGAAACACGATGTAACTTAATCATTTGTACCCTCATATTAATGTATTTTAAAAAATCAACATATAAAAATCAGTGGCCTTTCTATATTCTGATAGCAAACGATCTGAAAAGGAAACCAAGAAAGTAATTCCATTTATAATAGCTATAAATAAAATAAAATACCTACGAATAAACTTAACCAAAGAGTGAAACATTTCTATAATGAAAACTATAGAATATTGATTAAAGAACTTGAACAGGATACAAAAAGAAAATGGGATGATATTCCATGCTCATGGATTAGAAAAATCAATGTTGTGAAAAATGTCCATACCACCCAAAGCAATCTACAGATTCAATGCAATCCCCATAAAAATACCA
Organism: Perodicticus potto; assembly: GCA_963574655.1. NCBI lineage: Eukaryota > Metazoa > Chordata > Mammalia > Primates > Lorisidae > Perodicticus > Perodicticus potto. Next base: position 9,394 of record CAUYRH010091196.1, read on the forward strand.
ATGACATGCTTCATAAAAATAGGAAACAAATCCTGAAATTTATTGCAATAAAAAAGACCCAGAATATCCAAAGCCATACTGAACATAAAGAGCAAACCTAGTGGAATCCCTGGAGAGCTGTAGCAATCAAACCAGCATGGTACTGGCATAAAAAACAAGTGCATAGAATAATGAAGAGCCCCCAAATAAACCACACATCTATAGTATGTACATCTTCAACAAAGGTGCCAAGAACACAGGGTGAAACAAACAGCCTCTTCAATAAATGGTATTGGGAACACTGGATATCCACATTCAGAAGAATGAAACTAGACCCATCTCTCTCACCATATACAAAACTCAAATAAAAATGAGTTACAGACTTGAATCTAATACCTGAAACTATGAAACTACTAAAAGAAAACATTGAGGAAATGTGTCAGAACTTTGGTCTGGACAACGACTTCTTGATTAAAACTCCCAAAGCCTAGGCAGTCAAAGCAAAGTTGAACAAATAAGATCACATCAAGTTAAAAAGCTTCTGCAAGGCTAAAGGCAATAATCAGTAAAGAGACAACCCACAGAATGAGAGAAAATATTTGCCAACTACCCATATGACAAGGGATTAGTAACTAAATATATGTATATAGAACTTTAGCAACTTGATAGGAAAAAGCAAATAATATAATTTAAAAAATGGGCAAATGATACAAATAGACAATTCTGAAAAGAAGATATAAACATGGCCAGCAGTTATACAAAAAATACTCAACATCATTAGTTACTAGAGAAATGGAAATCAAAATTACAATGCACTATCATCTCACCTGTTAAAGTGACTTTATCAAAAAGATAGGTGTTCATAAATGCTGATGAGGATGTGGAGAAAGGGGTACCCTAACATACTGTTGGTGGAAAAGTAAATTAAGGCAACCATTATGAAAAACAGTATGGGAGGTCCTCAAAAAACTGAGTATAGAACTACCACATGACCCAGCAATCCCAGAATCTGGAAATTTAGTATATCAAAAAGTTATGTGCATTCTCATATTTATTGGACCATTATTCACAGAAGCCAAAATACGGAATCAATTTCATTGTCCACCAATGGATGAATGGGTAAAGAAATAGTGGTATACATACACAATGGAAGATTATATAGCCACAAGAAAGAATAAAATACTGCCATTTGAAACAACATGGATGGAACTGGAGATCATAATGTTAAGTGAAATAAGCCAAACACAGAAAGACAAATTTCATATGTTTTCACTCATATGTGTGAACTAAATAATAAAAACAATTGAACTCATAAAGACAGGAGTAGGATGATGGTCACCAGACACTGAGCAGGGTAGCAGGATGAGATGGGGATGAGTGTGAAGAGGTGGGGATGGTTAATAGGTGCAAAACTATACTTAGGTAGTTAGATAGAATGAACAATAATTGTTAGCACAACAAAGTAGTTATAATCGACAGTAAGTTATTGTATTTAAAATAACTAAAAGAGTAGAATTGGAATGTTTCTAACACAAAGAAATGTTAAATGCCTGAGTTGATGGATACCCCAGTTACACTGATTTGATTAATTTGCAGTGTATGCTTGTATCAAAACATTATGTATACCCTATAAGGACATATGATTACTATGTACCCATAATAATTTAAAAGTTTTTAAAAACTAAGACATGAAAAAAATACTTCATAGAGAACTGTGAATGTACTGAAGAATTAGATCCTTTTTTCCTTCATCTCTTCTCAAAACCATATGAATTACCCACTTGAACATACATTGTGGGCTGAGCTTTGGAAAAACCAACAAACCAACAACAAACAGTGATAATTCACCGATTTAAGTATGATGTGAAATGACTTGTTTTTCATTTGTGGTTATTCAGTTAAATGATTTCGTTTTCCCCTTATAAAGTGATAGCTAAACCAATTGGCTTTATTTAACTCAGAAAAAAATGAATTCAATATTTTCCCAACAACGTGGCTAGTAAATGAATAAATTCGGGATGAATGATGATGTTGCTGAATGGTTCATAAAGAGGAAAACCCTTACTGTTTTGTTTCATTTCTGTGATGTCATTGATTTTTGACAATACTTCTTTTTTCATCATTTTAATTGTTCTTCTAATATAAATTCATAGCTCTTAGAGCTGGACTGTGCCTGAAGAAATCATCTAATCATGTTCCTTGCCCTCCAGCAAAAAATTCAATTGGACAAATTGTTATTGAAGGCCAGCTATCTCAGAGTCACTTTTCTCTTCCCTGGGGCAGATTCAGAAAGCAAACATGGCTACTGGTCTTGAGAAATTCATGTTCTTTTTGAATAAAAGATTAGGGAACTGAATTCCAGAAAATAAGTTATTTGCCCCAGGTCAAACAGTGATTTTCCACTTTTTTAAAAACATAGTATCTTTAAGGTATTCATGATTTCCTCTCAGAGTTGGCAATTCTTCATGTCACATTATCAATTATGTGACAAAAACAGACTAGATGGTGATAGGAGGGTAATTTTCCTTCAGATTTAAAAATATATACAGTAACAATCACACAGGACAGAAAAAGAAATTTGAAACACACAAATTAGAAACTAGGATATAATCACAGATGGAGAAGATTAATCATTTAAAAGACACAAAACTCTCCTTGAGATGAATAATTTTCTAAGAAAATATGAATGACAAAAATAGAAAACAGTTTTATCCATTAAAATAAAAGATATAAGAAAAGTTGTCAAAAACTGCATGCGCCTTTCCTCCAACCCCTAAAATCCGGACCAGAATAATTCTTTCAAATTGTCAAGGAACAGACTTCCTGTAAATTCTTTTCAAAAAGGCATGATATCTTTAAGACTCATGCATATATTCCCAATAATATTGTTCAAGAAAGATATTTTTGTAAGAAAATAGAAATGTCATTTACTATTGAAAATAATCTTACAGTACCAAGAAAAGAATAGAGATGACCATAGTTATTTTATCAAGTTAGCTAAACTGATAGAAAAATCTAAAAGGATTGCCAAGCAAGAAAACTATGGACCAAGAATGTTTCTTATAAATTATAACATCTAAAATTTTTAACCAAACATTAACAAATCAATTCCACAATACATGAAAGGAAAAATCCTCCCTGACAAGGCAGAGTTTATACTTTGAATACAAGAATAATTCAGTATTAAGAGCTCTATTTATATAAACCACCTTACTATTTTACTTAGAGATATAAAGACTCATCTCATCTCAAGACATGTGAATACGTTTTTGATAAAAATAATTATCTTGGGGGTGGGACACAACTATAAATGGGCTTTACCTAACAATGTAACCTAATTCTTTGTACCCTCAATGAAACTGAAGCAACAATAAAAAAAAATTATCTAGGGTGGCGCATGTGGCTTAAAGGAGTAGGGCACTGGTCCCTTTTACCGGAGGTGGTGGGTTCAAACTCAGCCCCAGCCAAAAACTGCAAAAAAAAAAAAAATTATCTATGACTCATAAAAAATCCTTTAAAAATTAGGAAAAAGAGATATTTTGTTAACATGATTTGAAAAAAAATTATAACTCAATTTTAATGGTAGCGTTTAGATTAATAGTGAAATAAATTAAATTAAGAAAGAGATAAAGATGTCCCTTTTCCCCATAGAATATTCAAAAGTATTCCATGTGATCAGGCAAGGTAAAAAAGTGAAAGGTACAATATTCAAAGTAAGAATATTATTATTGGCACATAACCTAATTATTGGACTGGAAAGAGTGAAAAAATCAACTGAAAACTATGCACAACATGAATATGTGTTAGTTAAAATACTGACCACAGAAATAAAATGATAGTAATAGGTTTCATAAGAAATAATTAATGATATTTTATTAAATACTCAGCATATAGTATAATAAATAATGTAATGCAAAATGATTCAATTCAAATTAGCAACATTTATGCATACTATGTTGGGATTAAATTTAGTAAGTATTGGGAAGAGTATGAGATTAAAAATCATAACACTATATTGAAGAATATAACTAACCACTTGAATATCAGAAATGCTAATTTATAAAACTAAAAAGTGAAAATATTTAAGATAAATATAGCAGACAAAATGTTGATTAATTTTATGCTTATAAAAATTTGTACACAGCAAAAGAAGTATGAGCTAATAAAGCAAGCATGCAATTTACAAAATAATAACTGCAAAAAGTCAACAAAACAATGGAAAGATTTTTAACTTTTCTTGTAATTAAATAAATATTAATTAAAATGGGCATTATTAGAGGCCAAAAAGATAATGATGATTAAAATAATATTACAACTAACTGCAGGGTAGTTTGGCAATTTTTCACTTTTACCTACTCCTGGGAATGCACATTGGCACAGCCTTTGGGGAGGCATCTTATTAATGTATGTTAAAATTGAATATATGCCTCTTCTTTAATGTAAAAATTAGACTTTTGGAATGTATCTTAAGAAATATACTTAGGCACATGCACAGATATATATATGAGGATATTTACTACATTATTGGTTTTAAAGGAAAGATAAAGCTTTAGCTTAAACATCCATCAATAGGAGAATTGCCAAATCAATGATGGTTTGTACATACAATGAAATTTTCTGCTGACATAAAATGTGATGATTCATATATGTAGTTATTGACTTAGAAAGATGCCTATAATGTGGACTTAAAAAAACAAAAAGAGCAAACAAAAATATAAGTTACAAAGCCCTTGAAAAGAAACAATTTTCATATAGTTATAGCTCATTCATGTATAAGTAAGTTCTGAAAGAAGTCAGAATACTCAGACAAAAAGAATGGGTCTTTCTGCTTTTTAATGTATTTACCTGTGTTTCCTAAAGTTTTTCCACTATGAATATATAATTTTTAATATTAAATAAAAATGAAGGTTTAAAAGAAAAGTATTATTTGGGGTTAGAGAAACTCTGAAAGGTGAGCTGATGTGGTATTTTGCTTAATATAGTGAAAAATTTACACCCAAATCCATGGAGACCTAATAATTTTGCTGATTCTAGAGCAGTTAAAATTACATCCTGTACAGTCCACCTTTCATTGATGGGAATGTGCAGTTGAATTTGAAAATAAATTAAAACAAGTGAAAAATTCTTCTCTCTAAAATATTATGCCCTTTCTAAAGACCTGTAAACAATCCACTCGAAGGTAGCCATAGTTGAGAAAAATGTCATCTTAGAAATATACAATGTACATTACCTCATATTAAAAAAAAATACCGGTTTCTAGGGTGAAAATATAAATCGGTACAACCACTTTGGAAATCAGACAGTGCCTGCTAGAGCTAAATAGACATCTGTCCTGTGATCAGCAGTTCCACCCCTATGCTCATACCCAACAGAAATGTATGCTTACTTCACCAAATGCCCTATGCATGAATGGTCATGGTGGTTTAATTCATAAGAGCCAAGAACTGGAAATAATCCCAATGTAATTAAAGGAGAATAGTCAATAGTATGAAATACTACACGGTATGCATAGTATGGTCATACTATGAAATACTACACAGCAATGAAAAGACAAACCACAGCCAAATGCAACAGCACAGATGAATCTCAGAGACATCTTTGTGGGTTAAAGAATCCAGTCATTGAAGCATCATTGCTATTTGATTCCATTTACATCATTTCAAAAAAATGAAAAAGTAATCAACAGAAATAGAAGTCAGAATAATAAGTGCCTTAGTAATGAAGTTATCGCCTTTGAAGGAAACCAGTGGCCTTCTGGGATGTTAAAAAATGCTCTATAACTTATCTGAGTGGAGGTTATACATGTGTCCATGCAAGTAAAACTTTACTAAGCTACACATGCAGATTTGTGCATTTTACTTATATCGAAGTGGTACTTCAATTAAAAAGTTTTTTAAAAAGTAACTAAAAATAAAAAGTCAATCTTTCCAGGAAGGAAAAAATAGGTCAGCACACTGAGCAGAGGCTGCTTCGGGGTGTTATGTAGTCAGCACATGTTCAAGAGATGGGAAGATTATTATATCATCTGAATACATTTAATTATTACAACTGGCCAGCAGTCATTTATAGAAATTGTTCATAAATATTTAAACACACTGCCTGAGAACATTTCTGAAGAGCTTTTAATACCTCCTAGTCGAGGTACATTGGTGTGATTTTCCAAGATCATGCTCTTGACATCTAAGTTATTGAAAAAACCAGTGCAGAGTGACTGATCTTGGTAACAAAGAAATCCATTGCTTTCTCATCCTTTTTTTAAATTTTATATTTCTTTATTGTAGGCCTATCATATTTGTTCTGCTTAAATGAGTTTCTAAATATGGAAATCCTGCCTGACACTTTCTAATTTGCCCATATTGTAATGTTGCCAAACTCCCCCTGCCCAAGGTCTCTGAGTCAAGTCTCTAATAGCAAATCTGCCTGATGGTTTACCCATAAGAGGAGGAGGGGGGAGAATTTGGCTAGGGCAAGCTATAACAATGTCATCAGTAGTTCTAAGAATTTTAAGACCCTTTTAAAATAATTTTCACTCTATCATTTCTTTACTGAAATATTTTGCATCTAATTAATAAATTTTCAGGCTCTTCTGGTGCAATAGTGTCCTTTTTGTACAAAGATTCACTCAAAGTTGAACACTTGATTAGGTGTCTGAACCTTCTAAATGCTCAACTGGGCAAGACTATGCCTTCTTAGGTAAGGTGGTTCTTCTTTCATCTTTCTTACTCCTTCATGGCCATATTCCCAGGTGGTATTTGTGTAGCTGGGAGTGACACAGGAGAGACGTCACTAGTGGCACTACAGGAGTGGGGAGTGGAGCATATATAGGATCCTGTTGTATCTTCTGCTTCCTTGGGTGTCTCTGTGAGGAGCTGTCCCTTTGCATGTAGCTTGCACAATGTACGCCCTATTGCCGTCTGCACCTAAAGCTGGAAGGTTGATCTCTCCCAGCTGGGTCACAGGTCCCTGGTGATCTCAGCCTCTCCTTTGTCCTGATTGGACTCACGAATACCTCTGACTATCTCCACATTTTCTATCCAGTTCTTGGCCTAGGTGTTCCATCCTGCTGGCCCCCTTTCCTCTTACGTTGGTAGGCCCCAAGGCAGAGTGTCTTGCCTTCACTCTGCCTCTGGGGACCAGTAGAAATATCCAAATTTAAATCCAAGCCACGAGGCAGTAGTCCTTAACTTTAGAGTGCATCAGAAACACCCAGAGTACTTGAAGCACAGATTGTGGGCCCCACCCTCAGAGCTGCTGACTGGAGTGAAGGTAAGAGTTTGCATTTTTGACATGTTTCCATGTGAAGATGATACTGGTGCCGCTGCTAGAGTCCCCTTTCATTAACCACTGGCCATAGGAGAATGAAAGCAAGCTCAGGAAAGCAAAAACATTGGTACTTAAAAGTTTGCCTTGAAATGGCTTGATATGGTTGATGAGAGCCTATGAAATCCCCTTGTGTTTGAGGCTCTCCTTATCTGACAATAGTCCTTCTTTGGCTGTCTCCTATTTCCGATCTTTCATGCAACTTCTTTACATCATTTCATCTCTTCACAATCAGAATAAATAGATTTGGCTTTCACAACTCCTGTATGCCATATTCTCTCACCATAGGCAACAAGCCAAATAACACAGCTGTCATAGGAAGGCAAAGTCTTCACGCTTCATGAAAGACCTGGTTGTGCAAATGCTCAAGATATTTAGAAAATTTCCTCTTTCTAAAGGAAGTCTGGCTTCGAAGACAATTGTCTTTCTGAGGGATCATATCTTGGTCCAACTAAATATTAAGCTTTTTCAGAAGCTTAACATTTTTTTCTTTTTCATTGCATTACTGATGGTACAGCCTCACCTCTCTGCTTTCTTCTTCCCTTAATCCACAGCAGATAATTGGATGTCTCCAGTTAACTAGAGAGAAGATTATGGCCAAGGAATGACAAAATACAGAGTTCATTAATTTTTTACTAAGTTGTCTTTTTATGGATAATGTCCATTAAAGACTCTTTATTTGAGAAACTGGTGACCAAGGGGCTCAAATTACATAGGATGTTGCTTATTACAAAGTAGAAAGCAAATCTACCCCTAGTGCTAAAATAGTATTTAAATTACTTAATGAAACACTGTGCAACCAAAAATCCCTATATACTGTAATCATTTTCAAATATTCACTTTCCTGCCAATAGCTATATTTTTCCAGGTTGTGCAGACAAAGTAAGTTGGCAAGATGACAAGGAACCTGTAATTGGCAGTACAGAAAAAATCTTTCTGCTGCCAATTTCATGGGCAGGTTCCTGGGATTTGATAAGATATGAGAAGAAAAAAATTGTTGCCATGATTCTGAACTTTATAGAGCCGCTTCCTGTTATTTTAATGTTAATGACCCCAAATCTATGCTGGTCAGATTTTCCAGGTAGATATGCTAACTTCATGGGCCCACCACCATACCACAACTTTCCACGTATGGGGAAGAAATGTAATAATCAGGTGGAACATCTATAGACAACAAATCACAATCCATAGAACAAAGCATCATCGACTCTTAATAAAGTACATTATTTCCTGTTTATGGAGCTAACTAGAAACTGATGTATACAATGCATTGACATTGAACTCTAATCTCTTGAACTATCTTTAAAGACAATCAATTTTTAAACCATACCCGAGGTGTGATGGTTGGGGTACTTGCCATGGACATCAGACAGGAATGGAGCACAGGCATTGACTCCTTACTGATAAAGGGAGAAATTTACCAAGACTTTGTATACTTTTGGATTTGCTCATGTGGTATCTAATTTCTATTAGTATGAACACACAGAAGTCTTTACACTGAAACAAGGAGCAAAGTCAGTAGCATGGTGTATTATTCATTGTCTCAATTAAGAGATCTGACCCTGAACACTGTCTCCTTTCAGTGAAGCTCATTGCCCTGATAGACCCCAGCAATAAAATGGGCATCTACTTTTCCTAAAGTGGATCCTGGCACTCCCATTTTTTCTCACCCGTGTTTTCCCTAATGTTTTCTACTTTCTTTTTCATAAGGAAGGGTTTTTACTGTAGAGTCATTCAGAAGAGAAGAAAGTCATTTTCAGGGAGTCTACATTGAGTAATCTCCTTTAGTTTTTAATCAGTCTAATGTAATGGATAGAATACCAGATCAGAGATGACGAAAGCTGAGTTTTTTTTCTAGTTCAGGTACTAATGCTGGGTACCTTGGAGCAGGTAAATTCTACTCTCTGGATCTCTTTTATAAAATAGAAGGTGGGACACAAGATGTCTATTCTTCTTTATACTAAGTTGTAAAAATACAAAGATTAAAGTTACGGTGCTGTGAGAATCCTTGACTTGCTCACACTCCCTCTAAGCTGCTTAGTACCACTCCAATTTGCTTTACTGCAGCAAAAAAGAATGTAGCAAGATCCGCAGAGTACCAGGGAGAGGATTAGTAGAAACCATTAACACTTCAACATGATTCCTAGGGTCCCCAACAAACATCCAACATTTTTGTCACCAGAGATTCCCTACACATTTTGAGTTGCTCTACGGAAAAGACTAGCTTAAGCAAATGTAAGTATTTATCTTGGGGAGTCCTATGGTAAAGAATTGCTGGATTCTTTCACCTCATAGAGCAAAGATTTTGACTATTAAACAGGGACTCACCTAGAGACAAGACCCACATACATTTTTCTTACATTTTGTGTTTACAGGTTATTTTCTGCCCCTCGGGAAGCCTCTTTCCCCTAACCTCTAACTCCTTCACATACTGCAATTTAGAATTTATATTGGATCATGTATCAATACATCTCTGAGATACACATCAAGGCCTTCATAAAGATAGAAAGCCAATTAAGGTACAGGCCTGGAGATGTTTCCTAAAGTTGTGAGTGTTTGAGCTCCTTAGTACCCCAACTCAGGAAAAACAAACCATCCTGGTTTCCACATGCGGAGGTTTAGTTCCACAAACTTGCAGAGACCCATTAGTCAACAACCAGTCACAGTACATTAACTTGTCATCTGCAGTTAAGTAAAGTCTCTAAAACAAGACTCTCACGAAGCTTTTGTTATGCCTATAATTACCCCATGCTAGTTGAGTCTAATTTTAATACCTACACATAATATGCCAGGAAAGGAATTATATGTACAAACCAGCTTTTAATTAAGAGGGGGAAAAAACCTACACGTCCTTGGCTGCTTGGTGTTCTTCCAGTTTCCTTAATGCAGAAAAAGGCATGTTAGCTTTTAAACGGCTCCTGATTAATAAGTACTTGTTTCAGGGCCACAGAGACTAAAATAAGATAAACACATATTAACAGAGTGGGAACAATAACGTAAGGAAGTAAGTGTCACTGGTTTAAAATGCATATTGTAAGTGATTCCAAAGGCGTTGAAAATGCAGTTATTAAACCAGTGCAGAGGACCATGGGCCAGTTCTGTTGAAGTAATTAAATACTCTCATCAAGTTTATGGCTACTTGGATCATTTCAGGCAACTGGAAAATAGAGAAGAAATGTTAATTGAGGTCTAATGACTGGCAGACAGCTGGACTTCTTGACTTCACTGGACACAACAGTGGACTCTGAAGGCTCCCTCACTAGGGAAATTGCATGGCCTATTGAATTTGGGGGTTAAAGTGAAAAGAGAATGTGAACAAATAGCACCATAGTCAACATTTTCTTTAAATGGCTATATAATTGTAGTATTAACAATTACGACAACAATAACAATAGTGAAGCTTTACTGAGTACTGAGTACATACCAGGCATATTCTAGACAGTTGATAGGTTTTGACTCATTTTTACTTAACCATGACCCCATGGAGTAAGAAGCATTCTGTCATCATGCTGATCATCATAACACCCTTTTCTGATCCTCCAAATCAGAGGTGCTCTTGAGTCCTTCAACAAACCATGAAAATGGCCAGGATGTCCCTCTTCTTGCCATGTCCTAGAGTGTGTGTCTTGATTTCTGTTTGCCTGTCTCTGGCCTTCTCATTGCTACTGAGATCAGAGACTGCTTCTAACTAATCATTATATCTTCATGGTGCCTAGATCACTAATTCATCCTTCGTATATTTGTAGAATAGGAGATTTCAATAAATTAAGAAATACTATATAGCTATTTTTTCTCTCAAAGACTATTTCCGTGTATGTTTTAAATATGTACAGCTTATTGATTAAAAACTCAGAAATTCTGGTTATGAATCAATATGTGAAATGTGATCCCAATTTATAAAAATGTGATAGGTAAATATACATACATTAGACTATATGAAAATGTTCAAGGTGATTATTTCTGTACAGGAAGATAACAAGTGATTTCTATTGGCTTTCTACTTCCTAAAGCAAAGATATAAGACTATAGTGAATGGTAGCTATGCATATGTGATTTGAATACAATCACAGTTTAGTCCAATTATACCACAGTTTTTATTGATTTGAATATAATAATAGTTTAGTCCAATTACTTTTTCTGGATACCAAATGGCATAAAGAATAAATTGGGAGAAAAACTCTAACACCCATAACTGTTTTATAAAAATTTCTAAGTAAGGATTATATCTGTCCTTTGGAGAACTCAGTCTTACTGATAAAAACTTTGGCAAGGTAGTATTTCCCATTTTTGTCTTCTACACAGACTTAATCTACTATTTTGTTCCCAAGACCAAGGTGTGAAACATCAGGATGCTTTAGAAATCCAAATCTGGCTACAGATTCCAGGCCAAGGGCAAGCCAGAAAGAGAAGCCTGTCTTGGGACCCTTGTTTTCAGCGTGCTTCCCTGAGGCATACTCTGAAAATCTGACAATGTGAATTGGGGTTACTCTAAATAACAGTGCTTTGAACAACTTGGAGTATTTAGGGTCCTTTAAAATCATACTTGGCAAGTTTCTTGTTGATCAAAGGCTTTCTTCCTCTTCAAAGCTTTGTGGTTGCTAAAAAAAAAAAAAAAATTAAACAACTGCAGCTAAAGTCTATGTAGAACTATTTGAGTGTCAGCTAATGCCAACATAGCAAACTCTGCAGTAAGTTTTAAATTTATGGAAGTGAAAAGAAAGTTTTCTATTTCATTGCTGTGGCTAAATAAAATTCTTGCTCTCTTTGCTTTTTATTATAGCTGTAGGAATAATTCTATGCTTAGTTACTTCACAGAAGGTTTCATCTGGCCATGTAACAATAGATAAGGTGACAGGTACAGGAAAAATCTAATCTGAACAGGAGGACCATTTTGCCATAAAACACTTTTCCATTTGATGAAACTGTCCAGATAAAAATTGCTAGGATTACATCATTATTCACAGGCACTTGGAAAATCTGACTTTATCAGATTTGGAAGCTTTGTTATTCCCAATATATTAGTTATGCTTGATTTAATGTCTATATTATTCATCAAGATTCTTGAAATTTTGTTTACTTATTCTATTTGATTGCAAATTGTCAAAACTCTCCTTTTCAATGGGGCTGGGGAACAGAAAGTTTCTTCAATATTTTATTTTCTCAACATAAATACACTTAAATGGTAGTATCCAGAGCTTCTTAAAACAGTTTTCCAATGTAAAAATAATGAAGAAAAAATATGCATACTATTTTTAAGATTCTTTTTTTTTTTTTTTTTTGAGACAGATCCTCAAGCTATCACTCTGGATAGAGTGCCATGGCATCACAGCTCACAGCAACCACCAATTCCTGGGCTCAAGTGATTCTCTTGCCTCCACCTCCCAAGTAGCTGGGACTACAGGAACCCACCATAAAGCCTGGCCATACTTTTTTTGGTTGCAGCCATCATTGTTGTTTGGCGGGCCCAGGCTGGATTCGAATCCGCCAGCTCAGGTGTACGTGGCTGGCGCCTTAGCCCATTGAGCCACAGGCGCTGAGCCTTTAAGATTCATTTTTACTTACATTTTTCAAAAATGCATTCTTGCTATAGAAAAATTACAACATAACAGAAGCAAAAACGAATATAAAAACAATTCATATTTCCACTATTTTTAAGTAACCAGTATTAAAATTTAACATATACCCTTTATATTTTTATTTTATACATATAGGGATGGATGAATTTATTCAAAAATGTGATCATAATTTTATGGTTTTATAATCTGTTTTCTATTTTTTTGCAACATAGCAAATTATATTATGAATGCAATTCCTCATTTACATCTTTGAAAGCTACTTAATATTCTATTATTTGATAGTATCACAACTAAATAATCTTTTATTCTAGAAGATTGAAAAGGTTTTTAAATCTTTTTAAATTGTAAATGTTACCATAATGGATTTCCTTTCCACTAAATTTGTAATCATTTCCTTAGGACACATTCTAAATCTAATTCTTGCTCAAAAGGTGTGCACATTTTAAAGCTTTTGTGACTTCTTGCCAGATTACCATCTAAACAAACGGTACCAATTTTTCTCTCAACATTATTTATGACAGCCTCATTTCTTGAAACCTTCTGGAACACTTAGTATTATCACTGTTAGCTTTCAAATTTCATGATAGAAAAATAACACCTGAGCATTTTGAACTTATTTAATTATTGGTGAACTGAAATTTGGTCCTATAATTATAATTCAGTTGTACTTATTTTTCGTGAACTTCCTTTTTATTGGTCTTTTAAAAAGTCTGATAATGTTCTACATGCCTACTTTAAAAATCTCATTTTTGTATTTAGAATAGCTATATGTCTTTGCTGCCTTACATACAGTTAGTTTTTTTTTTTCAATTTTCATTTGTGTTAAATTTCATTAATGATTTTAAATACCACCCTTTAAAGCTCATAAAGACGAAGCTAACAACAACAAAAAACTATCAAAATAAAATTATTCATAGAATTGTTGCAGGAAGACAAGGCCCAATGGAGAGAAAGAGCACCCAAACACCACGTTTATAAGAGGAAGGGCTTTATTCACCAGCTGAGAGCTTACAGCATAGAAGAATTCCAAATGGCCACACTCCCTTGTCTAGCTTGATCTTCCCTTTTTTATAGACAGTCAAGAAGTTCCACCCCATAGGTACCCTTCTCATTGGCTAGTTTGAATCAAGCGGGAGATGCTAGTCCAGCCCCCACAGAACTATGAGATTTCACAGAAC
>CAUYRH010091199.1:0-31706 GCA_963574655.1 Perodicticus potto
TTGAGACAGAGCCTCAAGCTGTCACCCTGGATAGAGTACCGTGGCATCACAGCTCACAGCAACCTCCAATTCCTGGGCTCAAGCGAGTCTCTTGCCTCCACCTCCCAAGTAGCTGGGACTACAGGCGCCCGCCACAACGCCCGGCCATTTTTTGGTTGCAGCAGTCATTGTTGTTTGGTGGGCCTGGGCTGGATTCGAACCCGCCAGCTTAGGTGTATGTGGCTGGCGCCTTAGCCCATTGAGCCACAGGTGCTGAGCCGAAAAGAGGATATTATTAAGAGCAACTTTCAGAGAGTACTGCAAAACAGCTTATTAGTAGAGAAGGAAAAGTAAGGGCTGAGTTTCAAAGTAACACAGCAAATATTTCTCATCAATAATGTGCAAACTAAAGCCAGGAAACTACGATAAGGGAACAAGGGATTTTCAAAGAATGGAAAAATTTCTCAAGTGCCAGAACCTGAATGCCTCTTTCTTGAAAGAAAAGATTTCTGGACATACCATCTTTCTGTCTCTGGACATCACTTTTGTGTCTTGTGGCTCTGGGATCTTCATTTCCAGTACCGTCACCACCTTGTTCTTCAAACCAAAGGTTAATTTGAAGGAGAAAGAATTCAGATGCCTCTGTTTTTCTTCCCAGTACAACTTGGTAGAAACTTCCCAGTTTCTACCATACAACTTTCTTCTTAACACAAGGAGACGGTATCTTTGTTGGGAACACGGAAACATGCCCTGTTTCAGGAGCCCTCGAGGACAGCTCTGAAATTCTGTGCACAGCCAGACACCGCTTTGCCTCCACCTGCTTGTTGGTGGCGCCCACACATCTGTATTCCTGAGATGCTGAGTGACGGGCGCTCTGTTCAGTGGACCTTTGCCAGTTTGTGGAGCAATTTGCCTCAGTCCAGGGGAAGATCCAGGTACCCCTTCCTGCTCGTGTTCCTGAGCAGGGCTGGCCGACCTAACCTCAGAATTGTGCCAAGTTCAACTTGTTGGAAATAGTCTTTCACTATTCTCAGCATACATGTTAGCAAATTGTGAGGTGAGGCTATACTTTCATGATGTTTGCCAAAAACATGTTTATCACATGAAGTTTCTGTCTCCATTTTCAGCCAGAGAGGCCTCCAGGGAAAAGCTGCATTTTATATCTGGAACCGATTTAGAACTAAGTGTGGGATTGAAACTCATATCTTAGTTCAGCCATTTAGTTTTTCTTTCTAACAACATCCATCCATCATTATCCTATAATAATTTAAGAGCAAAATGAATTCTCAAGTGGTGTCCGGCAACTCCCCATCTCCAAAAACATAATTATGTTTTTGCCAAATTTTAGGTTAAACAAATACAGTTAGCTGTGCTAATAATTTTTTGAAAAGCAAAGCAGGGGAGGTCTGTAATTAGACGGGGTTCATGGATTTTTTAAACCCATTCACGTTCATGGGAAAAAGTCACAACTGCGGAATAGATGCTGGGGAATACACAGGGCCCAAGGCAAGTGTTGAATTTTGTTGATGATAGAGAAGAAAAAACATACCTTTTCTGGCCAAATACATTTTAAAAGAACCTGATATTCTAACCATTTTACCCGATGTTTCTTATGGAAAAGAGATGTAAAATACAAGAGGCAAGAAACAACAGGTTTTACACCATTTTCTTTCTTTCTTTGGAAGAATTTCCTGAGTGCACAAGTGGATACACACGCACTCTTCCCCTCCCCCTTTTCTATTTTTATCTGTCTCTTTCTTGTCTGGTTGTGTAAGTTAATTCTGTGTCACAGAAGAAAACACTAGACCCCCTCTGGCCTTCCTGCTAATAGTTTGGAATTTCATTCCAGCGGCTCCGTGTAACATTAGTGTGGAATCTTGAGAACATTAACTGATGTGGAGGGAAAAACGTGAGGATAGGAAGCAAAAGACAACCTTGTTATCATTATTCCGACTTACAAAGTATCAACTTTGCACATAGATCCCTGAAAAATCTGTATCTCCAGGGTCAACTACTCTTGGTATTCCACAATGTGTCTTTATTTATTTATTTATTTATCATGTTTTTTAGAGACAGAGTCTTACTCTATCGCCCTCGGTAGAGTGCCGTGGCGTCACACAGCTCACAGCAACCTACAACTCCTGGGCTTAGGTGATTCTCTTGCCTCAGCCTCCTGAGTAGCTGGGACGACAGGCGCCTCCACGATGCCCGGCTATATTTTTTGTTGCAGTTTGGCTGGGACTGGGTTCGAACCTGCCACCCTCAGTATAGGGGGCCGGCGGCCTACTCACTGAGCCACAGGGGCCGCCCTGCCCTCAACAATGTGTCTTTTATGGCTTGAATGCAGAACCAGGATCACAGTCACGCCCAGGTCCATCGCCTGCAGGTGGTTCCTGACTGCTTCTCAGAGGATATATCGAGAATTATAAAGCTGTGGAGAACATTCAAAGGGCCTCCTTTCAGGCTGCTCCGAGAAAGGAAAACATTTCTCTGATGTTTGGGTCACAGTCGATGACTTTATGAAGTGGGCTGAACTGGAACTTAGTGACCCCGTAATCTATTTATTCATTTAAAATTGTTAGATAGTTGTGGAGATTTCTGGCCACAAAAATCTCTGGGACAGACCCAATGTTGGGCTTAATAGTTTACCATCAGGGATTGATTTGTTTTGGACAAGATATTAGAAGGCAAATTCCTACCATTCTCTAATAAGAATGTGGAAAGCAAAGGCAGGCAATGCCAGGTGCTGGGGAATATGAGGGGTCTGGGATTCTCGTCTGCAGGTGGTTGGACTTTCAGAGTCGATTCATCGGGGCCTGCTGTGGTGGAACTCAGTGTGACATTACACTCCTGGTGTGGGTTTGAGTATGGTGGAAATGCACGCCTCTGCCCACTAAAACACATGTGCGGGATGGTCACAGCTATACTATTTGTAATAGCCCAAAATGGAAAATAGCCCAAATGTCCCATATTCATATAATGCATGTATAATACTCTACTGGAAGGGCCTGATTTACAAGCATCCCACTTACATACAGCTCACACTTACAATCCGAGGCTCCTATAGGTAAGGGGTGGATGTACCTGTTCCAACTTACATTCAAATTCAACTTAACAGAAAACCTACACATGCTATCTTGTTTGCAGCCCAAACAAGATAGTGTATTAGGTTTGCTCATAAGTGCTTTGAGGACTTTGGAAATAGAACCAAACACTTTGCTTTGAGTGTTTGCTTTGAGAACATTTATTTGTTCTCGTGTTCGTATAACCACAAGAATGAATAAACTCAGACCAAAACTGGGGATGAGACGTAGCCACAGTTGTCTCCCTGACAATCTACTGAGTATCTCGTGTGAAGAGAGATGGTTCAAGGGGCAAAGCTCCAGAGGGAACTGAGATTCCACCTCCAGCCTCTCTTCTCTGAGTGTGGACGGTTTCCCCAGAGCATTCCTCAGCAGCACTTCCCTATTCACAGCCAGGCAGGCTCCGCGTCCAATTCTATTTACCTCCTATGCCAATATCAGCAGCCAAGAAAAACAACAGAACAGTCTCACCGTTATTTATAAAGAAGGCATAATCTCTCCAAGTGTCATCCAGTCTCTTGCTTATTATTTTGATGTGGCTCTGTTTAAAGCCTTTGCCCAATTTTGAGGCTCCTACTGAAGATTAAACCACCCTTTCCTCTGGGTAACTCACTGGCCCTTTCCTGTCCTCCAGGCTTGGCTGAGGGTGATGTCATCTGGACACATGGAAACTGATTGTTCCCGTAAGACTCTGAAGTGCCCTTTGTTCTCCTGGAGACTCAGCTGGGGGATCGGGTGACGCCGACATTCTGTGGCTGGACCACTTCCACCATTGCATGATGTGACAGAAATGCGTCCCTCTCTCCCCCCACCCCGTACACTGCTGTTCAGGCTATAATTCCTAGTCACTAGTTTTTACTTTTTGTTTAGCTCTATTTCCATCAATATTACACAGATCAATATTACAACAAATACCCTTCCCTTTCTCCCATCTATGCACCCCCACCAACTTGCTGCCCACTAGCCACGCTATCTGAACCTTTTAATCCTCTGAGAACAAAGAGAGTCTGTCTGGGCACAGACATAGCTGGGGTCCTTCCCACCCACGCTCCCCTCCTCCATGAGCTTTCATCATCCACACATCACGCCACCTGTGCTCCGATCCACCTCAGCTGCTTAAGTTTTTTGGAAAAAAAAATAGTCTGTTTCTTACAAAATTCTCCTTAAGTTCAGAAAGGCAGTTCTCTGAGATTAGTCTTTTAGAAGGAACCCCAGAAAAGAGAGGAATCTATAGACTTTTAAGTATAGTAACCACAAGTGGAAAATGTTTTGTGTTATCAATGGACATAGATAGACCTTCAGAGATAGGATTGCGCCCCTCAGGGGGTGCCTGGAGTGTAAGTGGCCACGGGGACCAAGATGTCCTGATGACAAGGTGACGGCAGACAGAACATTCAGATGGAACAGGGACTGCCATTGGTCTTCTTCATGACTCTTGTTTTAATTCTTCCAACCGGAAACTTATTCTCATGAAAATTTTCAATCATTGCACATAGAAAGATGTTTAGCTGGGACGCTCGGTACGTGGAAGCTGTGAAAATCTACTCAAGCTCTCAGAACATCTGCAAATCTACTCGACTTTCCTTCCAGTAAAAGCACCGGTGAGGGGCGATTTCCCACAGACGACGCGGTGCAGAGCTGTCATCTCGGAAAGAAAGGAAGGGCGCAGTGCGGAGCAGCAGTGCGGGACAGAGGCACAGGGTTTGTTCTGGCGAAAACACGGGGAATTAGTTGACTGTTCTTATATCATTGGGTTTATGCAGCCTCTGAGCTGTACCTCCCTCCCTCCCTCCTTACACACACACACACACACATGCTTTCCTTAGCCCCAAACTACAAAGTGGCTCCAACTCACTAGACAGGGGGGAAAAATCAACCAAACAAACAAACATGAAAATCATACTTGGAATTTTACAATAATCTTGGCCAATGTACATCATACATTTCCCTTTAATTTGCTGGGACTCGGGGTGCTAAAGGAAAAATAGTATTTATTGAGTCTGTGATGCACCAGGCATGAAATTTATCTCTTTTAACTTTTTTGTCTCTCCACACACACACATATACCAGTATCTTCAAGAATAAAATTAGTATCTCTATTTTTATACAGGACAAAGAAGATGTTAGCCTTAAAAAAGGTAAGTATGTAACTTGTCCAAGGTCATAGACATTTATAGAGATGTAAGATATTGGTACAGGTCTGCGTAGTTCATGTTCACAGGATGGACAGATTGTGGACGGAGATGAAAATTCAGTCAGACCTTCTAAGTTCACATGTTTTATGCTGCCCTGCCCTGAAGACATTTTGCTCTGGTACGAGGACTGTCCAAGCTTCCATTCTTTATACTTTACCAATCAGCACGTGAGATAGGAAAAATTAATTTAATAACCCTCAAGTCACATCTAAAATGGTATATTTCCTATATGTTTTTCTATAATGATGTATTTATTTTATAACTTAAAAATATTTAAATGTATCACTAGGTAATGGTAGTTAATTTTCTATCTATTAACTTCACATCTACTACTTAATAAGGTGCGTCTGCACTTAGTTCATTTTTATGATACTCTAAGCTTGGACAATCTTAATTTTACTATTCAACAAAGATGAGGCTAATATATGGCTCTTCTTGTGCAAGCATGAGTAACAGAAGGATTAAAAAGGGCCAACTGCAGGTTGCGACCATGTGTACTTGACCTAAGGAAAGATGTAATATTGGTGTCATCTGATGGTTCTGTACGCTTCAGCCAAAGCCTATGACGCTGTGAGAGTTTCAATAAAGGATGACTTCACTGGCCTAGCAACTCATTGCTAAGATCTCAGATTCTGTGTATGCTAACACATTGAATTATTAAAAAAGAGGTTGCTTAAAGGGTATGAGAAATATACATTGTAGAGTCACTATGGGTCCAAAGTGAAGGGAAGGTTTCCTGCAGTGATGGATTGAATTATGAAAGGCCTAGTGGTGGGTGCAGAGAGTCACCCAGAGAGAGCAACTCCTAACTAGGTGGAAAGCATTTTTCAGAATGAAATTTTCGTCCTTCCGACAACCATCTGGCTTGGGAGAACTACTTGGACATCAGAGGTTTCCAAGTGCTTCTCATACAGACCATACGGCTGTCGTCTCCTCAGTGTGAGCCAACCCTTCCCAGAATATGTGAGCTTGAAATTCCTTTACACATTTCAAATTCATGTAGGACCCCAAAGAAGATTTACTAATATTAGTTATACCTATCTATGCTTGCTGTGTTAGAAATTAAAACTGAGAATTTAAAATATATTTATTTAACAATACATCTAAAGATAGCAAGCATATAAAGATGTTAGGTTAACACGACTGATACTTTTCATAAAAATATTTTCTAATAAACACACCATCATTAAGAAGAATGGCACTCTTCCATGCTTGAAAAATCACTCGATTAATGAAAGATAGCTGGATTTGCATATCTGCCTCAGCATTTCAAATACCCTTTACACAATCTTCTTTTTCTGGTTGAAGTACCTGAAGAAAATGCTGAGCCCCTACCCAAGATATGTAGCTGGGAATGCAAAAGATATTTTAATAGAGAACCCATAATTGTGGATATCCTTCTCTGCTATGACACCAAAACTCAGTTGGAGGTCATTTTATTTTTTTATTTTTTTTTATTTTGCTTTCAATTTTAGCTGGCTTTCATCACTCTTCTTAGTTTGGAGTTGTTTTTTTTTCTTTCTTCCTTTAGCAATTATCTTGCCCTTTCTCTCTGAAGTAGCTGGGATTACAGGCGCCCGCCACAATGCCCAGCGTCTTTTTTTGTGTGTGTTTTTTTTTTTGGTAGAGATAGGGTCTTTTACTCTGGCTCACTCCAACTCATACTGGTCTCGAAGCTCAGGAAATCCACCTGCCTCAGCCTCCCACAGCACTGAGACTACAGGAGTGAGCCACCACGCCCGGCCTGGACGTCATTTCCTCAAGGCAAATTGTGATGTGGCTATGAAAAAGATCAGTGAACTTTTTATAATGTCTATGTGAAAATCCACTGGATCTGGGTTGTATGCTGTTACGCTTCAGTCACCTTTACAGTGTACTTAGAAAAGATGGAATGTTTAACTCCACAGTTCCGAAAAGATTGTATTGGTTAATATGAACATTGATCCGATCAGAAACGTCTTCAAGCATCGTGAATCCATCAGATTCACGATAGCAGATTCAGGTTTTCCACTATTTTACCTTTCACTTGAAAGTCCCAATTTTGACACAGGCAGTTGTTTTTCTTCAAATGACAGGTGCACGTCATTCATTTTCAAGAAAAGGTCCACGAATACTCACATCTGAACGCCTGCACTTTTCTGTTAGTCATTCTTCAAGAAACAGTGGTGTCCCACGAGGAAAACTGTTAGCTGAGCCTGGGACTCTGCCACGTGGGTCCTTTTACTTAAGACACCGAATCTTGGTAAACCTACATTACTTTCTAAGCATTTCCCCTGTTGTCATCTGAAATAACGAAAATAAATGTACTCAAGAGTCAAAATGTTTTTAAAAATTCACATTTTTTACTGCCTCACTGGGGCATCCTTGATGAACAGGCTTCTCCCCACTGTGACCACCAACATAGGGTGGAGTCTGCTTTGATTTGTACCAAGACGCCAGCAGGCTTATGCACCAGCGCTTTTGAATTTTGGTTGAAAGGTATAAAACACATTGTGGCAAGTGCTCCAAGTCTCTGGAGTTTTCTTTTAAATAACTAAATGGATAAATGAATACAAGATATTTATGCACACATGTCTTGAGGTGTCTCACAGAGCCGCTGTGGGGCACCTGTCACACAGTCTGCTGTGTGTTCCCCAAATCACACACCAGTGAGCCCTCAGAAACGTCCAGTCCATTTTGTCTCCCTACAAGGACACCCGGGAAAGCCCTGGGGCCAGAAGCTTTGTATGAGACGTCTTCTGTTTGCTTAATGTCTGTTCCCTCCCACCCTCCAGCTCCCCTGTTCAGGTTGAAGTATCTACTGATCCCATGACTTGGTTTGCACATTGGGGGAATTAAGAGCTAGGAAGACACTCTTGCAAAGTCACGCTATAGGAGACATTCTGCATCTACTTATTGAATGCAAAATACTGTATGGTTTACATAAAGATGATAATAAACAACAAAACTCAAATTACAGGGCGGCGTCTGTGGCTCAGTGGGTAGGGCACTGGCCCCATAAACTGAGGGTGGTGGGTTCAAACCCAGCCCTGGCCAAACTGCAACAACAACAACAACAACAACAACAACAAAAATACCTGGATGTTGTGGCGGACACCTGTAGTCCCAGCTACTTGGGGGGCTGAGGCAAGAGAATCACCTAAGCCCAAGTAGTTGGAGGTTGCTGTGAGCTGTGAAGCTATGGCACTCTACTGAGGGTTAATAAGTGGAACTCTGTCTCAAAACAAACAAACATAAACAAACAAACACTTAAATTACAGAGTTGGTGAAAAGGATTCACACATGTCAAGGTATTGGAACTGAGATTTCAGGAATGGCATTAACAAAAGTAAAGATGGAGAATGGCAGGGGCACTGCCAGTAGAATTTCATGTGTGAGCCCACCTCGGTCATGTAGGTCAAGGGCCACTTAGATCCAGGCATCACAGCAGACTTTCTTTGGCATTAGATATGGAACAGTGGTGAAGAAGTGGTCTATGATCTGACCTCTGTGTACTCCAGGGGCAATGGGATGGCAGGTTAGAGACAATTAAAAAGTGATGATAAAAAATATAATCCATATGTAAGAGGGGGAAAGATGAGTAAATGAAACACATGAAGATATTTTATCTTAGGCAGAAAATTATTATTGAGAACCAATGTTGGAAAAGAAAACCCACGACTGTGTTATTTTTCTGGTGATAGGCTAGCTAGACAGCCAGCACGTTTGGGCCTGGGCAGGCTGGCTCTCCACCCACCTGGACAGAGAACTGCTGGTTCCCCTTTCAGTCAGGGAGTGGGGGAAATGGATGTGAACAGTCGCTGGTCACAGAAGACTGATCCCCCTCAAGGCGAATGGTCTGGAAGCCCGGAGTCTTTTTCAGCAGGCTCCTCTGTGAGCAAGTTAGAAACGTGTCCCCTCCCTGCTCTAAACGGTTGCAAGCAACAGAAACCATCATTTCAAAATGGGAGGCTTCACGCGGAGGCTCTCAATTCATGAGGAGCTGCCTTACATTGCAGCTCCCTGAAGTGGGATTGCATTGGGCTGCGCTCTCCTGATTAACTCGCCCAGCACAGCACGTCTGCAGAGCTGGCAGGTTCAGGATAATTGCAGCAGCTATTTTTATAGTGCTGTAATTAAAGATAGTCGTGTAGTAGGGCTGCTGATTGTCCTAATGCTTTTCCTTTTTAGACACCCGTCAATATCCCCATTCAGATTGCACACATACAGCGTGCTCATGATCATGACATTCGAAATACCTAATTTTTTATGATGTGGTAGGTATCAAGCTCTCCAATAAAGACTTTAAACCATTATCTTAAAACTTGTGATTTGCACATAAACCCTAGCAGGCTGCAGATAAGAAAAATCGATATCTGGAGGTCAGTTTAACTAACCTAGCATGACAGCAACACTCAGATTTCTCTGATTTCGGTGACCACATGTGCTCTTCCTGGGAGGAGATTTGTACTGTTTGTAAAAAGCGAACCGCAGCTGAAACAATGTTTGAATATCAAAGACATGGCATATGCCTTTTGATCGTTTTATTGTAAATAAAGTCTAACTATTACACTTAACACCTATTCAACTGTCTAAGTCAGTGTCTTTCTACTCTGAGGACTTACTGCTTGCCAGACGCCAGAGGGAGAGACTTTCTCCTCGGCTTCTCACTCAGCACGTGCCCATTGTCGTTAATGTTTCCCAACTAAGAAAATCTGTATGCCCAGTTGGTCAGTTACCCTCTCCACACCTGTCATTTGGTCCCTGGCCAGTGTAACAGTGAGAGTGAGACTCTTGTAGCCACAGTGCTGGGGCAGTGACAGCCCCAGACCTGTTCCTTCCTGGTTCCCCGTCATTTCTGGCCTGGCTACTCACTCTTTCCAAGGGATCTCGGGGTTTCCTTACGTTCTTCCAAGGAAATGTTTAGTAGAGGAAGTTAACTGGTGCACCAGGGGGAATTCTAGAGAAGTCACACCAGCTCCTGAAGACTGTCCACAGGTCACTCAGTCAAACACCAGTGCACGTCCTGATGAGAGGGGCTTTGTGGATGTGGAGAAGCCCCAAGCTAGTGACCTTCAGGAAGGAGAGCAGGTGGCTGTGGCCCACTGGCAGGTGCCTTCCCAAGGCAGACGCTTCTGGGGCTGGCGGTGGGCATGTGGGAAGGCCATGAAAGTACAAAGTGGGGCTCAGTCCATGAAGGAGCCACGCACCAAGGAATTTGGTGTGGTGGGGGCTGGTGGGACAGGAGCCCAGCCCAGCACAGAAATAAGAGCTAGTCTGTAACCACAGGGATCCGAATTCTGTGAGAGTGGAAGTGGCTTTTCCTCAGAGCTGCCAGGTGGAGTCCAGCCACCTTGACTCCAGCTTTGCAAAATCCTTTATACGATTCTGACCTACACAACCTAGAACTCACAGAAGGATATTGTGTCAACCTGCCAGTTTCCTGGTGGTTTGTTACAGGGCGATGTACGCTAATAGATCCAGAACGAGTGTCACCATCTTCCTCAATCCAATCATAGTAGCTTTTGGATTCAATAGTTAAAACATCAATTTAGAGCTGAGTTTTAAACACCTAGCATATTACAATTCTATAGTCTGGCCTTCTAATTTAATTAGGGATAATTAGCCTGAACATAACACTTAGCTAAAGGGTTTCGTTATACTCTGAAGTTTCAGTCCAATCAGATTTCTGCCATGACTGCTGACTTCTCAAAGATCTCAGTCCAAAGTGTGAAAACTTGAGCACAAGGCCAGTGTCCTTTCTTTCCATGGAGTGGGATCTTTTTATGCTATCTGCTGCCAGTAGGATAGTGGTCCCCCCAAAAAAGAAAATTTGGGGAGCCAGAGGGTTGTACCAGTACCCTGAGCCCTCCTGCCGTCATTTTGTTAAATCTTCCCTCCGCACATAGGACATTAAATCTTAACAATGTGGCCGCTCCTTACAGTGAAGTAGTTATCTTCCCAAGTGTTTGAGTAAAACCGATACTCTTGAACGAAGTGCCTTTTCATTCTGTGGTTTATCGGATTTCTGCCTACCAGTTCTTCTCTTTGTACCACCAAGGGAATTTTGTCCACGTCGAGAAAACATAAAACGTGATTTTCCAGGAGCTTTTATGACTATTATTGGAGGTGGGGATGTGAGCATGTGTAAGCACGGAGACCTGCCTTCTGGAACATTCTGTGTGGCTGGCTCTACTTCACAGAACAAGGTATTGCCCCAGGAAATCTTACCAGATCTCATGAAGGTCATAGGTGATATTAAATCAAGAATAATTGGGTGGGGACGAGGCTTTTAACCTCATTTTTCCTCTGGTCTCTAAAGACTTTTAGGAATGTTCTCAGAGAATTACCAGAGGAAATTCATGCTTTTTTTTTTTTTCCAAAAAAAGAAAAGGCTTAGACAGGAGGTCAGGAACTCTACAAAGACGTATGTTCTCATTCTCAAAGCCAAGCGATGAGATGGCTTCATATTGTCAAAGATGCTTATCACAACTAACACCGCATGCAATATCAAAACATCGTCCCAAATCCTCTTCTGATACCTTTAGGGGAAAACAGGAAATTTATAACTTCACAAGGAGCTGATCGTGTCCACTACCTTTTCTGCAGCAAATCTTCCAAGGGGCAGGTGGCTCTGGTCCTTTCTGGGCAGTATTTTTGTTTCTCATTTATGGAACCATCTTAATCATTCTTAAACACCATCAACTACGTGGAGTGGCCTGTGTGTAGTATCAGAAATGACGAACTCACTTCTAAATATAGGAGTTCACTGAGAGACAATCAGCCAGGAGGTCTTTTAAGTGTAGGGCAGGAGGCACAGTAAGGAATCCCTTAGAATTTGTACACCTGGCTGTTGCCCAAGCAGTACCTATAATCTTTGGGGGAGGTGATTAGTAATAGCTAACTTTAATGATCACTATATGCCTGGAATAAGCATTCCTCACAATAACTTTGTGAAGTAAAAAAAAATTTATGTCCAGGCCAGGTGCTGTGGCTCACTCCTGTAATCTCAGCACTCTGCGTGGCCGAGGTGGGTGGATTGCTTGAGTTCAGGGGTTCAAGACCAGCCTGAGCAAGAGCAAGACCCCGTCTCTACTAACCATAGAAAACTAGCTGGGGGTTGTGGTGAGGCCTATAGTTCCAGCTACTTGGGAGGCTGAGGCAGGAGGACTGTTTAAATGCAAAAGAGTTTGAGGTTGCTGTGAGCTATGACACCACAGCACTCTACCCAGGGTGACCGAGTGAAACTTTGTCTCAAAAAACAAAACAAAATAAAATTCTGTCCAATTTACAGTTAAGGGAAATCAAACCAATGAAATCTTTCACTCCGTGTCCAGCAGTGGGAGACAGAAAGAGGAAACAGTCTCAAAACGTGCTTCGTGATCTTGCCTTCGAGAAAAGGATTCACCAGAAAGGAAAAAGAATTCACATTAAACATCACCAATAAGTAAGTGGAGTGACTGTGGTTTCCAGGAAGGGCAAGAACAGACATCGACTGCTGGTTAAAGTGTGTTGGTCACAGCGATGGGACTCGTTCCACAAGTGGGCCTTTATCTCTTCTTCTGGGACACCTTCTCCTTCTCTAAAAAGAATGAACAGGTTATGGAATTGGAAAAAATGCTGCTGTACAGGGGCTTCAGCCTCGGCTGCAAATGTCCAAGGAAGGAATCAGGGTAAAGTGGGGCAGCCGCCTGACCTCACAGGGTCCTCGTGGGGATGTGCTCTCCTGAAGTCGTTTCTCGCCACACACCATTTCTACTGTGAACGGTGCCCTGTATCCTGAGTAGGTTAGAGGAGTGCATTAGGAACAATTTTGCTTCACAGACTGGATACATTATTTATACCTCTATTTTCAGAACATGAATTATTTGCATTTGCTACATTCTTTCATCTATAAAAATATCTTCAGACTCAGGTGTTCTTTGAATACAGGCAACTGAGAGACTCATGCAGGAAAATGAGCACAGCTCTCTCGATATTTGGATTGTGGAGATAATTAATTTCTTTAAATCCTCATGAAGTCCCATGTTGTCTGCAACCCACCATAAAGTCTACTGTGGGGAAGGTATTTTCCATACATCACATGATTTTCAAAAATCATAAAAGAATAGAATGGAATCCTAATTGTCTAAGTATTCAACCTGCATATTTATTCATTCAACAGGTCTGGTAAAGACTAAAGAACAGATCCTAATCCTCCTGGAACTTACATTTCCTCTGCGAAGACAAGTATCAAACAGAGTTACACATTGAATTGCTGATAATTGCTTAAGTTTTCTAGGAAGATAGTTTCCTCTCCAAGCATATGACAAAGGGGCCAGCAGGAGGGATGTCATTGACATGTGGCAAAAGGTCAATTGATCTGACAGCCTATGCAGGAATGGGTGGGGACTGGGGGAAGGAAAACAAGGGGGGATGAGGATGGGTGTGTTTCTGATTGGAGAAGTAGCTCCTAGTCTGGGAGTGTGCTGCACTTTTAACAGAGAGAAAAGGAACATGGCTGGTGCTGGTGTTGGGAGGCCTTGGGAAATGATTAGCTCATGAGGGTGGATCCCCCATGAATGGTATTAGTGCCCTGTGAAGGACAGCAGGGTGCTGGCATCCTCTCTCAGCTCTTTGTCACGTGGAAATAAATACTAGGCAAGTGTGGCATTTCTGTAAAATGGGAAAAGGAGCCTGGCCAGACACTGAATCTGCAGACACCTGGAATTTTGAGTTCCCAGCTTCCAGAAGTATAAGGAACAGATGCTTGTTATCTAAGCCTCCTGCCCTTGGTGGGTTGGGAATAGGGGCCCACACAGAGGAAAACAAGGTTAGAGACAGGAGAGGAATCATCAGCCAGTGAGTCTGGGCTGGCAAGCCTAGGACTTTGGTGGTGGGACTTTGTTTTTATCTAGAAAAAATTGAATATTCACTGAATTTTCTCAGCTACAGAGGGACATGGTTTGAGAAGAAAAAAGAAAAAAACCCTCATGATGGTCATAGGGGAAGAGGAGGTTGTAGGGACAGTTGGGTGTAGAAAGCAGTATAAGCAGAGCCATCCAGGCACCTGGCGGGGAGGGGAGGCCTGTAAGTGATGGCAGGTGCAGCTGGGGAGACGAGGACATGAGTTCAGCAGGGCTTGACTGGAGGTGACTGGCTGACAGTGACTGGGTACTTGGTGTCTAATTACATGAATATTGGTGCTGTTTAGTGGGGAAGAAAGGGAGTATTGTTTTATTGGATACACTGGGAAGAGTTAATGAGCTTTGGACAGAAGAAGCCTAACGTGCTTATGAGATGTATCAGGAGACACAGAGTCTGAAGCAGTCCAAGTGCTCAGAGCTGTGTTTTCAAGGACAAAGTGGAACCAAGTTTGAACGTCGTCAGTTCTGAGGATATTTCGTAGATCTGGAAACTCCTATTGAAGAGACATTCTATGCCATCAATGAAAGATGAAACAAGCCCCACAGTCTTTTTTTTTTTTTTTTTAAATACTCTTTCTTGATGAATTGAATCTGGAAAGTCAAATTAGTGTGTTTTGAACAACTCTCCTAATACAAAATTATTCTTTTTAAAGAAATGAGAATAACGTGTCCATGTATTAAATTGCCCTTCAAGGGAGTGGAAATTTGTTTTGGGCTGAATTATGTCCTCCGCAAGAATGAGTTGAAGCCTTAGCCCCTGGTAAATGCCATCTCATTTGGAAATAGGGTTTTCACAGAGTGTAATCCAGATGAGATGAGGAATTATCCATTATGACTGGTGTCCCAATAAAAACCAGAGACAGACACAAGGGAAGAGCATGGAAGGATGATGGAGGCAGAGGTCGGAGCAAGGCGGCTGCAGGTGGGAGGTCACAGCCACGCGGAGAGGGAGGAACAGGCAGGGGAGGACTCTGCCCAGAGTCTCAGAAAGAGCAGGACTCCACTGACACCTTGACCAGTTTCCAGACTGAGTTTGTGGCTGATGGCGGCGGCAGCCTCGGGAAACCCAGCCAAACACTACCAGCGTCCCACGGGATTTCAGTTCACGACTCTTCACTTCGGAGCTCTCAAAAGGAATCGCGAAGGAAAACAGAAGGCCCGGCTCAGTGAAGTCTCAAACGAGAGATCATGAAAAATGAAAGATCTGCCCAGCTCCATTCCTGAAATGTGGTAATCAAGCCAGGTTGCAAAATACTGAAGTGACCTGCCATCTGTCACTTCGTAACCCATCAGAAGAGAATAGAAAACATCAAATTTTACCCTCCCCTTCACGCCATGTCAGGACAGTCCTTAGAAATGGGAGATATTTTAAACATGCTGAAAATTCTTAATTGGCGTCCTTTGGAAGTAACATCTGAAAGCTTTGAGTACAGCATGATTGAAGACGGCCTTTCTATTTAACTCAAACGATTGCCTTTCTGAAGGAAAATATCGTTGGTAAGGGAGTTGTATCAATTCAGCAAAATATCCACGTATTTTTGTGGCAAAGTACAAGATATTAAAGTAAAACAGTTTCATTTCAATAGGATTGCTGTTTTCACTCAAGACATGGAAAACATACATATTTACTCAAGAAAATCCAGACTAAATCTGGTCTTTGGAAAAATGATTTTCTTTTTTCTCTTTAAAATGATCACATTTATAACTATTAATTAAACATTGCAAGCTGTTTAAATAGACAAATGTTTCCCTTGAAGTAAAGCTAGTACATTAATTCAAAAAATCATGAGATTTCTGTGTTTCTCCTACTAAGGCTTCAGATAATACATTTTCCTTTAGGTATTGAGCCATCCCATGTAAAATAAGCAAAATATAGCTAATACTAAAAAGAGAAAATGGCGCTGGGGACATTCATTACTTGAATTATAGCCTAAGCCAGTTGTGTTTTCTGATTCCAGCTTTCTGCATGAGGCTGAGCCCAGATCTTCCAGAAAAACAAACAAACAAAACCCCCAAAACCTTTCTAAGAGGAAAGTGCCACCTCTTTAACATGTCTGCACTACGGTACCTTCATTTTTTATTTATTAAGTGTAAAATTGAGCAGGGCATCCTGAGCCAAAACGTGCAATCCATTTGCATGAATGTAGCCTCTTTTATAACTTCATTCCTTCTGAGAAAAATTATAGGGGGAAATTCCCTTAGACATGGAGTAGCTGACACATCACATTTATTAACGTGGTGAAGCCTTCAAAGCAGATGACTTACGATTTTTCATCCTCACCAATGGTTTTGCCAGAATGCTCCACAAGCGGAGGGGTGATTAACCGAGCGGATACTTGTGTTTAATGACAGCACATTGCTAATTCCTTCCAAAATAAGTTCACCGTGGCTACCAGGAAGGAATGCTGGGAGACATTTCTCAAGTTTCTTTTTTTCTAAAATCATCCATTTTCTATATAAATCCAAAGGCTTATGCATTTACTAGTAATTCCCAAAAGATGTCTAAGTATAAGGACTGACATCATAAAAATATTTTCCCAGGAGCCTACGACAGTTTCAATGGTAGGATTCTTCCTTCTCATCCAAACTGATACAACGTGTAAGGCCAAAGCAAGGAAAACCTGTTTAATATGTGTGATGACTCCTCGTTTAGACAGGCTATTCTCAATTCGTGGCTTAAATAGAGAAACAGAGGGAAGTAATTAAAACTTCACCAATTGTGTTAACATGAAACCACTGAAATACTATCAGGGCTGGAGAGCTGATACTCCTTTCTGAAACACAGACCGTGATTAATAGGGCCAATTATGCTAATGATAATGCTGAAATTGGCTGTATTGACCTCAGGAAAACAACATTTAATGACAAGTTTGTGCAAACGATGTTGCTCTAAGGATAATTCCAGAGGAAGCGAGGCGGCCCCAAAGTTGCTGGAGGAAAGACCTTATGTGTGGACAGTCCCTTTCCAGACCACCTGTGCTCGCCAGGGGCCAAGCTGGGGAGGGCGAATGTGTGCATTAAACTCACAGATGGGCCACCTATCAGCCCAAAGGTAGTGTTTAGTTAGAGGGGGAGAAATTAAGAGTCCTAGAACACTGGGCAGCATGGAAATAATGAAGACCGAGCCTGAGAGAGAACCCAGCAGGCGAGCCCTGGGCCATGGCAGGTGTCCTGGGGCTGTCTGTATCTTGGCTGCGCAGGTTGGAGGGACCCACGCAGAGCTCCGGGGTCTCCTGGGTGAAGGGGACGCGCTGAGATCCCAGGGAGGCTGCACGGCTGGGCTGGGGGTGGCAGCCACAGGAAGGGGTCCGGTTTGCAGAGGCCCTCCCGAGCCTCAGCTCAGTGCTGATGAGCTCATACGTGTAAGAAACACGATACAGGGGAAGATCCGACCAAAAGGCGCAAAGAAACTGTCTTTGGCAATAACGCAGGGCCAGGCAGGGCGGGAAATGTCTCGCGCTGCCAGGGCGGGAAACTTAGCACGCTGGGCAGGGAACGGCATGCGCGCCCTGGGCAGGAACATTGAGCTTCCTGGGCGGGGAACATCACGTGCTCCCTTGGTGGGAACGTCACACGCTTCCCGGGCAGGGAACGTCACACACTCCCTTGGCGGGAATGTCACACACTTTCTGGGCGGGGAACTTCACGCTTGCTCAAGGGCCAGGAACATCATGCGCTCCCTTGGCGGGGACGTCACGCACTCCCTCCGCGGGCAGCAGATGGCGCTTTGTAGACCCGCCGTCTCGGCTGTGGAGAGAAATCACCCTGGAATGGCGGCTGCCGCGTCCCCCCAACAGCCCTGAGGCCTCAGAAGGATCTAAGTGCTTTGGTGCCATTTACCTGAGTCCCAGAACAATGGCCAAGAACACTACGGAAATAAAAGAACACGAAGCACCCAATTTGGTAAAATTCACAATGTCTGACATCTGGAAATAAAATACTGGGAGTGCATAGAGGAAAATACGGCCCAGAGTGAGGAGAAAAGTCTATCCGGATAATGAATAGATGCCAGAACGACATTGATGATAGGCCATTAAAACAATATACGACTGTGATTGTACCCCATACACTCAGGAAACCAGGGAAAAGATGGAGAATGCTAATGGAGACATGGAAAATATAAAAAAGACTCAAACTGATTGTCCAGGAATTGAAACTACGAGTCTAGCATTGACCTGAAACAAAACCAAAGACACCCTATGGGGAGGACTATGGATCACGATTCCTCATTAATATGGATACAAAAATTCTCAATAAAATGTTAGTAAATTGAATGCAAATGAAATGCAGAAGGGATATCAAATGGTCACCAACTAGGATTTATTCCAATAATTCAATTTGGTTGAATATTTGAATTAATCTATGTAAGTCACCATATTAACCAGCTAAAAAACAAAAGCTATAGGATCATCTTAACATGGGAAATTCAACACCCGTTCTTGATAAAATATTTGTAGCAAGTTAGAAACAAGAAATGGGCATAGAACTTGAATAGGCACTCTGCCAAGGAAGATGTGTAAATTGTCCATAAGTCCGTGAAATGCTGCTTAGAGCACTAATCATTTGGGGAGTGTAAATAAAGACCACAATGAGATGCCATTTCATATCCATTAGGATGGTTACTATCGAAACACAGATCAAGTGTTGGTGTTAATCTGGAGAGGTGGGAACCTTTTGCACTATTGTCAGAAATGTAAAATGGTACAGGATCCTGGTACATGATTAATTTTTACAATATTAGTACCAAGTGTTAACAAGTCAAGAACAATGAAAACTTTCACACACTAGTCAGGGGACATGAATTGGCACAATCGCTTTAGGAAATAGTTGGATTTTACCCAGAACTGTCACAGATTCATTCCATTCTTGGTATAGACCTTATAAAGTCTCTTGGCCTTGTTCAGCCAGGTACACATAAAATACTATTTATACCACTAAGGTTAATGCTGAACAAAAAGGGAAAACAACTCAATGGTACAGAAATTGTGGAATTAGGTAAATGATGAAATATTTCAGCAAGGAGACACTTTCAATGAAATGATTGAATAGGCTGTAACACAGGTGAGTAAGACACATTATATTGAGCAGGAAAAGTCAAAGGCAGACAGGGGTACACACAGTATAATTCCATTTATGTAAAAACAGGAAAATGTTAGAAATGCTCATAGAGGCAGAAAACCTAATCTAAAGCAAGGAGGTATCATCTTATATAATGAGGTATGCTTATGTCCAGGAAGAGACTCAGGGTGGGGATTCTGGTGGAATACTCAGAGCTGGCTATATATTCTGAGCTGGTCACACAGGTGCCCACACTATGCACAAATCTCTGGGATTACACTTCAGAGGCAAAAAATTGTAATTAGAATACCAGCTCCTCCAGTCAGGAAGGCAGGGCCACACACACATTCAACACCTTGCTGATTTAATTACAGACAAACTGATGCTGATCAGGGTTCACCGCAAAGACAAAGCTGATTGTGAAATAAGAACTACAATTTTAGAATTTTAGCTTTGAAGGAGAACTTTATGCCTCCTACTTGAATTTTCTACTTTATTGCGAGTGCCCCTCTATAATATCCTCTTCCAGAAATCATATCATTTATTTGGGAAAATGACAAACTAATTTGGCAAGTGCAGGTTAATTTTGAAATAGAGCTCATATTTAGAAGGTCTTAAATTAGTTAATTTCTTATAATTTCTTTACACTGTTACAAATTTGTCCTAATATATGAGGGGAAGGGGAACCTATTAAATAAGTATATAAATGAAATTTTAACTCAAACAATATTGATTTTCCTCAAATTTGGGCAAAAAGGTGTTGATAAGAGTGTGAGTATTGTATTGCAAAACACTGAAATCAGATTATGATTTTATGATTTTAATAGAGGCAAAAGGTATATATATTTGGATTGAATGCTTATGTCCCCCCAAATTCATATGTTGAAGCCCTAATTCCTAGTGTGATGGCATTAGGAGGTGAGTCATTTGGGAGGTGATTAGGCCATGAGGATGGTGTACTCATGAATAGGATTAGTGCCCTTACAAGGAGAGTCATGAGAGATGACCTATGTCCAGAAAACGCCAGGAAGACAAGTGTCTGAAAACTAGCAAGAGCTTCCACCAGCTTCTGAACCTGGCTTTTGGACACTCTGGTGTTCAGAACTGCAGGAAGTAAATGCTCGTTGTTTAAACCACATAGTCTGTGCGTTTCATTGTAGCAACTTTAACTAAGACTCAGGAAGTGGCACAAAGTTAAAATGAAAATACAGCTGATGTTGGGGCTGAAGTTGACCATCGCCATGAGAACATAAGTCTGTGGTACACAAATATGAGTCTGAAATGGCATCACCACAAAGTAATCACTATTTTAATTTCATTATAATTTCATACCCACATTTTTCAAGTTAGATATTTTAGTCCAACAACGATAATTCCACAGCACTGTCAGCTGCAGAATTGCCCTGATGGCATTCTCTTCACATTTCCTGCACCAAAGGAGGGTCAATTCCAACTGAGTCGTTTATTGATATTATGAGCCCTTTGGTACACAGCTGAATATAATTCAAGATTTTCAGAAACATATTTTTTTTAAGAAGAAACTTTGTGCTGAGGATTTACTGCTTAATAAGAAGTACTTTACCAAAAACAATTTAATGCCCATGGCAATAATTTAAAATTCATTTCATAAACTCAAAATTATATAAAAAATTCTTATAATGACTTTCAATATTGCTTATAAGAGAAGAGTGATTAAGAGAAAAAATATGTTCCTTTTTTCTCTACTATTACCTCCTTTTCTTTATAAAGTATATATTCTTTGGTGCTGCTGCTTGGTGTTCCTGGAGGCTGACTTACTGTGGATACTCTAAATAATTTTGGAATTTTTTCTCATTGGGAAAATTTGATGTGTGACAGTTGATTTCTTCTTAACTCATCCTCATAAAATGTGAAATATCATCTGAAAGAGGCTTCCTTTTAAATATTTATCTCTAGATAAGTAAAATTCAATATACTTGTTAAAGGTTATTTGGTTTCTTAGCTATAAATTCTAATATACTGAATGTTTTTAAGAGATTAGAATTATTCTTTATCAAAAATTTATTTTTCAAGTTTGTATTGTTATTTAAATATTTTGTGTAAACATTGTAAATCGGCAAGTTAAAATGGTCTTACTAAAGGAATGTTCCAAACTTCCTCTCAATAGATAGATTATTTTAATCTTTTCTCGTATTCAACTATGAAGTATATAAATTATGCATACATACAATTGATAGTTTTCACACACATTATTACAAACATGTTTTCACCTAGCAATAATAAATACATATTTATATTTATATTTCTAGTCCTTGATTTAGTTTTTGTACATAAAGCACATAGACTTTTTCCCCCTGGAGATTCCAACTTCATTTAATAGTCAATATTCAGATATTAATTAAATCAGAATGATATGCCTTGCCTAAATGACTGATGTTTTCACCCTGTTTAGAGCAGAAGGAAACCCGGAGGCTCGGGGCCGTCAGTCATCAGAGCCGCGTTCAGAGACTCCAGACTGAAAAGTAGATGTCTCTGTTTGGTGTCCTACACAGCCAGTGAGGACAGGCGGATCTTGGTGGAACACTGAGGCTGACAGTGGACATTGATGCTTCCACACTTTTAAATGTTTTAAATAAGTATAGGGTAATTTTTTCAAATTACTTCTGAAAATGTATAAACCACGTAGCTTTTGCTTTTAGCCACAAATTAAAACAAATCTTACAGGGGCAGCGCCTGTGGCTCGGTGAGTAGGGCGCCAGCCCCAGGGTGGTGGGTTCAAACCCGGCCCCGGCCAAACTGCAACAACAAAATAATAGCCGGGCGTTGTGTCAGGCGCTTGTAGTCCCAGCTTCTTGGGAGGCTGAGGCAACAGCATTGCCTAAGCCCAGGAGTTGGAGGTTGCTGTGAGCTGTGTGATACCACGGCACTCTACCGAGGGTGATAAAGTGACAATTTGTCTCTACAGAAAAAAAAAAATCTTACATTGAAAAGAATAGTAAATTATTGAGCGTACCTGGTGTCTGCCTCCAGACTCTATCAAGAATATCGTGCCTAGAGACCTAAATACAAAGAATTATTCCATAAAGATTTTATTTATAATGATCATTTGTTTGTTTTTTTGTTTGTTTGTTTTTGGGTTTTTTTGCAGTTTTTGACCGGGGGTGGGTTTGAACCCACGACCTCCAGCATATGGGGCCAGCACCCTACTCCTTTGAGCCACAGGCGTCGCCCGTCATTTGTTGTTTTTTTTACGTAGGATCAACACATTAATCTATCCCATTTGTAACTGCTGTGTTCAGTCCAGAGAATGTAAAACTCAGTCAGATGTAAACTCAGAATGTAAACTCAGTCCCTTGAGTCAAAACTTGATGGGACTTGATGGGTCCCGTACTTGATGGGACTTTCAGGGTGGCAAAGAAATTGAACATTCTATTTGGTGTTTTGCAAGAAGAAACCACAACCTCAGCATTCTTAGTTCTACAGACATATTTTATTTTTAGTTGAATCTAAAACGTACGTGTGTGTGCATAGGGTAACGCTCGTGCACGCCTGCCCAGGTCCGCCTATTTGAGCTTCCGGATAGTGGCTGTTCTGAGAGGCTGATTCCTGAGTTGGCCAGTTGATAAACATTTTAATAGCATCCCAGCTTGTGCATATAAACATGCATACAAAAAATGAATTGCTTTTGGGACTTTTTTGAAAAATGCAAATAAAGCTTTTTGTTGGCAGTCGTAGACACAACAATTTGCTATAAAAATAAAACAGATTTTAGCAACTGATGTAGAATTCATTGTGTAAAATGACTCAGAATTGGACGTCCCATTCCACGTTTCCTTGAAAGCAAAATACTGTGAAAAAGGAAAGGAGAAAGGGATGAAGATGTGCGAGTGTGGGTCACACTTTTCAGACTACCTTTGGGTTCTGGGCTTTTTGTTCTGTTTTATGTTTTGCTCTGTTCCACTTTAGTTTTGGGCAGTGTGTAAGGCTCTCTGCAGAGCCCTGTACTGAGCTCTAAACCCGTCCGTGGAGTGGGCACAGGCACGTGGCTGTACATGGGCATCAGGACGAACAGTGAGACACAGATGCTGGGTGGAACCGATTGTGTCCAAAACCCGTTTCTCTTTTTGAAATGAATTGTTTCATGTATTAAATTCAAATAGAAAAAAAAAATCCTCTTATTCCCACATGTTCATTTCCTAAGGCGGCCATGACAAATCACTGCACACCGAGTGCCTCAAAGCCACAGAAATGTTACTCCCGCACAGTTATGGAGGACACAAGTCCCACATCCAGATTTCAGCAGCGCTGGTTCCTTCCTGAGGGCTCAGGGACAGAGTCTGCTGGGGCCCCCCTCTTAGCTTCTGGTGGTTTTGTCGAGAACCCCTGGCATTGTCTGGCCTGTGGAAGCATCAGGGCAACCTTTGCCTCTGTCCTTGCAGGGCCTCTGCATTTCTTCCGTCTTCTCCTCCTCTTAGAGGCCATCGTTTGTCACAGAGTAGAGGCCATACACCACCATACGTCCTCGTCTTAACTTGATCGTGTCCACAGCCAACCAGTTCTAAATAAGGTCCCATTTCCAAGTGCAAGGAGTTAGCATTTCAGCATATCTTTGGGGAACATGATTCAACCCCCTTCATTCTTAGAGCCAATCACATTATGCACACTTCAAACATATGTGTCACTGAATGTGCACATCGGGTGAAAATCAGCATTAAAACTAGAGCATGTCAGGCAAGATCTTCTAGGTCAGAGCTGACCCCTGTCAGCCATGGACTGGACACGCGCCCATTTATGAGGACACTCCAGGGCAGAAGCGATGCAAGTTGATTGCTACTCCTTCAAAGACATCGCCATTCTTTGTGCACCAAGCAGACAAACTAAAGTCACCTTGCTTTGTTTTTATATTTCTACTTCAGGACTTGTTAGATTAGCTCTTTGTTTGGGTACTGCTGATAAGAACATGACAAATAGCCTGAATTATTTCAATAACCTGCTATAGACTGGAGGTATCTGCACAGGGAATTATGAATGAATCATTTGTGATACCTTTTAACATGTGAAAACGATGATATTGAAGAATCAATTTCCCTTTGTTTGAGGAGAACACAGTGGAGCAAGGAGCACCTTTCCTCAGATAAATTAGTCGTTGAACTTGTTCAGAATCAAACTCTACAGCAGCTTGGAAATCCTTTGTCCAAGGCAGCATTGAATGTCAGAGGAAAATTGCTTTAGTTAACAAATTGCTCCTTAGATGCATCTCTGGTGAAAGCAGTCTTTTTTCCTTATCTTTTTCTTTTAGGACCTGTATTTTTTTTGCTAAATTTTGCAAAGATAACTATCCCAAACACTTTAAAATGGAGATCTCACATTTTAGAAATGGCATTAATTTTTTAGGCTAGTAATTTCCGTTCAGAAAAATAATGATCATGCAGGAAATTAATATTCCTTAAGACAAGAATAGTAACTGGCACTTTCAACAAATCATCTGTAGTTTTTTTGTTAGTATCTCGACTTCCATTGCCAACTATCTCTTCTCTGTGTAGCCTCAGATCAGATCCCTGACAGAGGAAATCCAGAGGTTCAGTGCATCCTTGAAGCTAGAAGTTACAGGTTACATACAGGCCAGCCTAGAGGTTGCTGGTCCGGGGTCACGAACCTGGTCTAATCCCACAAAGAAGAACTTACCCAGGCAGAGACTGTGACAATCCAAGCCCCAGGCATGGGTGCGTGTAGCCAGTGTGGTCACCTCTGGCTTTCAGTCTCAACAGAACTATGAAGACACCTCAACAGACACATCCAGAGTTTGTTTTTAGAGGATGTTTTAGAAGATTTATTCAACACATAAATCTCTATGGTGGAATATAGATCCTTACCTGTGGTCTTCATGCAGAGCGCACCTGCTGAGTCCGCCGGGAATGTTAGGTGTCACCATCCATGTGTGGTGACAAGGTGGGCACAGGAGATCACAAACATATTTCACTTGGTACATAGGATAAGCCCAGTGAGAGAACCATCCCAACTGGCTGGATGTTTTCCCTTCTTAGAGTGTGATAAGAAAGGTCAGGTTCTTAATAAATTCAGTAGAAAAAAGTAGAACAAGGCGAGAACGCATTTGTTTATAAGAAAAGGCCAATAGTTAGACCTTAAGTGTTAGAGACACAGGCAGTCTGACTGTAACAGCAGAGTGGCTACAGTGTAACCGGGGGGAGGTCCTTTGTGTAGAGCCTCGTCTTTCCGGAGGGACTCTAACACGGACAGGAAGAGAGTGAAGAGTGATCGTGATTGTGTTAGCGTGATCCTGTTCGCCCTCAGAAACGGGAAAGCAGTTTCTCAGGTTCCCTCCCGTCCAAGAGAGAGACAGGAAGACGTGACCCCTGCATACGCACAGCCTAACTCTGACATGGGAGAGATTTAAAAATAGTGAAGTAGGCTGGCGTGGTGGCTCATGACTACAATCCCAGTACTCCGGGAGGCTGAGGTGGGAGGATTCCTTGAGCTCAGGAGTTCATGACCAATCTGAACAAGAGCAAGGCCCCGTCTCTACTAAAAATAGAAAAACTAGCCAGGAGTTGTGCCGGGCACCTTAGTCCCAGCTACTCGGGAGGCTGAGGCAAGAGGATTATTAAAGCCCAAGAGTTTGAGGTTGTTATGAGGTATAATACCTTGGTACTCTACCCAGGGCGACCGAGGGAGACTCTGTCAAAAAAAAGAAAGAGAGAGAGAAGGACGGAAGGAAAAAAGGAAGGAGGGAGGGAGGGAGGTAAGAAGAAAGAAAGAAAGAAAAGAGAAAAAGAGTGGTCCAATGCTTACTCTCCCTCCCAGGAGGTGGAGACTCTGCAGCCCCCCGCCCCAGTCATTCCCTGAGAGCATCAGGTCAGGGGGTGAACAGGAAGGGGATGCTCCTGGGCCTACCCCTGAGGCCGTATCTTTACAGCTAAGGAAGGGGGGGAGCCAGCTGCTGGGGCTGCCTGATGACCCCCTCCAGCCTGAAAGCAAATGTGCTTTGGAGGCTGATCTCTGTCTGATGGAGAGGGTGGGGGGCCGGGCCCTGCTTCCTCTCTCTTTTCTGCTCTGAATGCTGCCTCTGCACCTGCCTGGGACCCTGAGTCTCAGGGTGAATGGGCCCTGGGGAGGGCAGCGGAGGGGAAAAAAGATGTCATTTTCCACAAGTTTTCTTTTCAAACAAGAGAAAACCTCATGATCACTCTCAGAGTGACCAGGCTTCCCCTGGAATTAAACCTAAGGAAGACATTTTTATATAGATTCAAGAACATTGGCACCACATTAGGGTGTGCTCACACCGGAGGGGGCTGAGCTCGACAGGGCTGGGAAGAATCAACAGCATGCTCTGCCCCACGCTGAACACAAGCTGCGCTGTCCCCAACGCCATGTTCCTGACAGAAACGTCACAACGTGTGACATTAGAATCTCAGGCCTTCTTCCCCTCACAGTCACACACACAGCACCTGGCCTGCCGTGGGGTTTATTAACAGGCGTTCAAAGGAAAAATGCTCACAATAAATTAACAGGAATGATTCAACATACAACTAAGTTTATACTGATAGTTATTGGAACGAGAAGATATTGATTAGTTCCCTGGCTATGTACGGTATAACCATAGTAATAAGTTCACACTTATTAAACCACTCTTCAGGCAGAACTATTAGAAAACTTTGAATAACCTCATTTTTCTTAACATGCTAGTGCAAAGCTAGTTGTCTGAAGTTTATCTAGTTGCTCACATCAAAGCAGAAGGGATTGGTGAGATGTCAGTCACTTCATTGTGTAAAAGTTAATATATGTCACTGATGGGAGGGTCTGGGGACGAGGAAATGCAGCCAGTTAATATATGTCACTGACAGGTGGGTCTGGGGATGAGGAAATGCAGCCAGTGGATGTGAACGTGAAAGGCTGATGACTTACATTTGCCTTAGACCTAATTCTGATGAAAAGGGGTAAACAAATAGAAATCATTGTCTATCAGGGGTCCTCAAACTACAGCCCGCAGGCCACATGCATTGGTGTGAATTGTATTTGATCCCGTTTTGTTTTTTACTTTAAAATAAGATATGTGCAGTGTGCATAGGAATTTGTTCGTAGTTTTTTTTTTTAAACTATAGTCCAGCCCTCCAACAGGCTGAGGGACAGGGAATTGGCCCCCATTTAAAAAGTTTGAGAACGCCTGCATCCTCAGGAAATGTATGTTTATTTTAAGCCTGTAATTGGAGAAGCCAAACCTGTTCTGTTACCCTCAGGGACGTTTCTACATCATTGCCCAATACCAATGAATGAAGAAACATGTGTTCCAGTGAGAATAGGCCAGTGCTTTGGGTAAATGCATTTTCAGGAAGATAACCATATACACCCAACTTTCTAATGTCTCTGTCTTAATCTGGTCACTTTTTGGTGAGTTAGTTTTCACCCCATATGGCACAGGGGGACCCTAGGATTCCCTCCTGCACGGTACGGTGTTCAGGCTGAATTCTGAGGGGGACTCAGGCTGTCCTTGGTCACCTCTGGGAGACACAGGGAGGGCCGCGCTGGACTCGCCAGCCAGGCACAGTCCTTAGAAACGCCTCCTCCCTCAGTGAGATGGGTCCAGAGCAGAGTTCTCGAGAGCTATTTATAATCCTGCAGGAATTCTCTGTTGTCAGCATCCCCAAGGTTTATATAAATGGCCATTAGGAAAAACTGAGGGCTCAGGGGAAAAGCACACCCCGTATTGGGAGAGTTTTGTATGTATTCCAGAAGAGTGGGGAGGAGGGGAGAGACAGGCTCATACTTTTTGAAAATTTCACAGGCATAAGGCTTCCATTAAAGTTAAAAAAAATTTTGACTGTAACTAATATTCCAAAGTCAGGCACATCGCATACATTGCCCTGAGGCACCCATACCCCAAACCTGGGAACATGAAAACATAAACGTCACTGGAAGAAATTTTGCTTAATCTGAGGTTTAAAAAATTTTTTTTTCACCCACTTACTCTTGTAGTATGACCTTATAGCTTTTCTGTTTATGAGTTTGCATATAGTTTTAACAATATTTAAATCAAAATGCAATAAAATCTATTCTACAGTCTAAAGCCAAAGTACACCTTTAATACAGCGATGACTTCATTTAAATTGAAGACAACAGTATCCTATAATACACCATTACAATTTTATCTGTTAAATTTTATCTGTTCTCAAACTTCTCAGAAGTTTCTTGGTAGGATTTTATTCTAGTATCACTTGGATTCTCTGGTGACAATATCTTCATTTTTTTTCTTAAGTTTTTAGTAATTAAACTCCCTTGGATAGAACTTTAAAGAAGTCATATTCTTTATACTAAATTCTAGAACTGATTTGAAATACACAACGCTTCCTTGAGTTTTAATGAGTTTAATAATGTTAATATACTACTTAATAATCATTTGCTTCCCTAGAAACTAGTAACAAAACAAATTGTAGATTTGCCCTAGAAAACTAACAGCCTTGGAAAAGAAGCATTGTGATATATGCTGAAATTCCACTTTTTATTATTGCAAAAGTATGTGCTCTGTATTCAGGGCCCACAGGGTCCCACGCCCAGAACGTCCCTGCCTGTGGAGCTCAAAGCCCTTCCGATCAGAAAGTGACCTTTGGAAGGAGAACATGCTTTGCTAAGAGACGGAGTTGCATTTGAAGGCCAGGAAAGTGGGGGACAGGGTAAGATGCCCAGTGGGCTGTGGTTTGAGGAGGATAACAGAGAGGTCGGGGCAGCTGGAGGCCTGGCCCAACCAGGTGACGGTGACTGACCGTCCCCATCAGGACTGGGCAGGCGGTGCAGGGTTTTAAGAGAGGAAAAGACAATAGAAAATTTATATTTTAAGTAGAATGTTGTGCTTTCAGAAATAATAAAAAGTAAAGGGTAATAAATCTAAAGAGGGCGAAATTTCTGACCGGAATTGCTAAGCTGAGGCTGTGGGCAGCTCAGGGAGCCCAGGATGGGCGCCGCAGGAACAGCACAGGGGAACCGAGAGGGGTTAAGCAGCGCGCAGAGTCAGAATGGGGGAGATGCGGGGAGGTGACGGAGGAAGGGAAGGAACGGGGAGGGGACGAGGCGGCCCCCAGGAGTGGGCGTGGGGTCCTGCGGCTTCCTGTGTGAGGGGGAGGCGTGTGTGTGCCTGAGAGTGGCCTCTGGAAGGTCTCTGTTCTGAAGTCCAGGAAGGAGGAGGACTCCTAGGAGAGGTCCCCTGGCAGAATTAGAAGGGGAAGGAGTCACAGAGGGAGTGCTAAGGAAGGCCCCAACCAAGGGGTGACAGAAAAGCACCTTCCAAGGGGACGGGGGACATGGAGGGAGGAGATGAAGGAGAGCCCAGGAAAGGATTGTGAAGGTGATGGGAAGAGCCTGGGACCCCCCAGCACAGATAGAGCTCCTGGGGCCCAGGGAGATGGAGCGTCCCCCCGAGCTGGTGATGGCAGGTCACACTGGCCCAGAGGATGCCAGCTCGTCATGAGGATTGGTTTGAGCTGAAAACAATTAAGGAAAAGCAGCCACAGTGGAGCCTCTGTGAGTGACCCCGCAGGGAT
Organism: Perodicticus potto; assembly: GCA_963574655.1. NCBI lineage: Eukaryota > Metazoa > Chordata > Mammalia > Primates > Lorisidae > Perodicticus > Perodicticus potto. The sequence continues at coordinate 29,730 of CAUYRH010091199.1, forward strand.
TATGACCAGCCGGTCACCATACAGAGTGGCCAACATGATAAGGCAGGCTGCTGTGCTGATAGGTACACGTGGTGCATGTCAGGTGGATGAGAATTCCGTCAGTGGTCAGTGTAGGGGGTCAGCTATGGAGGCTCTACTGCACTAGGAAAGCTCTCTGCACTCCCCGTGTTTGCCTAAGGCAGGAATACATTTGTTCGAGGGGACTGTCCTCTTTCTGCGGGGAGGGCAGAGGCAATCACCTGAGACAAGGCTGGAGCCTTGGCAGCCCGGAGGACGCAGAGGCGTCTACACAGCAGCCCCCATCATCAAGCATTAACAGTTCCCTCATGCATTTCCCTCTTGCGATCCACCTCTCCTAACAACTCAAAGGCCTTTTCCTCTGTTTTGTAACTTCTCTAAAAATGTATCGCCTTGTTGCTAAGAGGCTGTAGAAACCAGTGTTCTAACCACAGGGGAATCACTCACCTCTGAGTCCTGTGTGTTTGCGTTTCACGTGTTAACCTGTCTTTCTTCAGTGTAATTTACAGGCGCTAGGAGGGAAGAGAGGAAAGCCTGTCTTCCCCCCTACAACACCCAGAGGCTGCAGTGGTGTGGGGAGCAGTCCAGCAGAGCTGGCCAGCGTGGAGGCGTCCCAGAGGGAGGAGAATCCTTCTGGGTCCTGAGGAGAGAGGAGTTAGATGGGTCATGAATGGGGGGGCTGTGTCCAGGGAAGGAGCACTTGCAGAGGCTGGAGCTTCGAGCAGAGAGGAGCGCTGGGGCCTGCAGGACAAGTTGGGGTGGGCAGGCCGCGAGTGCGTCACTGCTGTGATCCCCACCAGTGCTGGCTCAGAACTTACTGCAGCCCAGGGCGGTTATCAGGGCTCACATCACACTGCTGGGGCTTGGGAACAATACCCCAAATGAGGTTCTCAGAAGCTAAGGATGTGCCCTGGCCATCTCCCGCCCTCTTGTCTCTCTGTCCAGTTCTCCCCAAAGGCAGCCGTAGAAACTAGAACCCCTCCTCTTCAAGGCAGTCATAGAAGCCAGCACCCCTTTTCTTAAAAGCCATAAGTAAATCCTAAAAGCGGTACTTTCTGTATACCCCTGCCTTCCGTATAAGAACTAGCCAGGAAGAAATTCTCTGACCCCATTATTTGCAGGTTGTAAGACCCCCCTCTCCAGACAGGGGCCTGCCCCAGCACCCAAGGACAGATGCTGCTCAGAGGGGCGGGAAGGGTCCAGATACTTGGGCCTCGCTCAGCGTATCGACGTTAGATCAGAACCTGTCTGGCCAATTGTATTTCCACGTGGCTGTCCATATTTGGTTGAAAATGGACTATCTCGCCTGTGTCAGTGGGTCTTCTGAAGGCTCCCGTGTTGTGTGAACCACAGGCAGATCCATCTGTGCCTTTTCTGTCATCAATCTAGCTCTTGTCTGCTTCGCAGGGACCTCTCAGAGGGAGGAGGGTGAAGTTCTCCCTGCCACGCCTTCCATTTCCAGAACAGAAATGATGCTTGGACTTGAGTGTGACTGTGCTTCGGAACCAGACAGCCAGATGCCACAGCCTCGGTCCACAGTCCTGGGTGGAGGGAGGGGGAGGGACCAGGCCTCCCCTTGACCCTCGGGGGCTGCAGCACCAGCCGGGGGCCACAGTGGAGCCCCGATGCCACCCTGTGCTCCTGCTGTGGCCTCTTGGAGCAAATCAGCAGAGTGGGATTAATTTATCTCCGGTTCACAGGCTGTGAGGGTGAAGCGTGAGGGTGTGGAGGAGGTTCTGCAGTCCCCACACACAGGCAAAGCTGCGGAGCCCGGACCGGAGACCCCAACGCGGTCCTCAGCCTCACTGTCAGAAAAGCAGGACACAGCGCAGCCCTGCGGGAGCTGTGCCTCGGAAAACCACAGAGCTGCTGGTGATTTAAGTCATGAGAGACCCAGTCTGTGTTTCAGAAACGTCACTCCAGTTGGCATTTGGAGGACAGATCCACTGAGAGACCCGC
>CAUYRH010091204.1:0-13806 GCA_963574655.1 Perodicticus potto
TCCCACTACCAGGAGCTTTGGTGTTTCCTGTATTCTTTTCTGTAAATCAATTCTGTCTTATCACGGACGGGTGGGGGGGGGGGGAAATAATGTAATGAAGAATAATAAAATACATTTAAAAAAAAAAAAAAAAAAAAAAAAGGTCAAAACCAGTTGCTGTGATTAATAAAGACAGCATTTGAACTAAGCATAACAGACTTATGTCAGAATATTTCAATAAATCATTATTTTGCCCTCTTTATCACGCTTGTAATATATCTACACACAGGCATGTACATCTGTGAACATCTTCAGGAATATATATATAGATACACACACAGGGAATAATTTAAATGATGAGAAAATAATATTGCCAGCAAGGAATACATAACATATAGAAAAAGTGTAGAGTAGATGAAGGGAAACCAGTTGAGGATTACAAAGAATGCTGGTTTTTCATAATAATGTGTGTGTGTGTGTGTGTGTGTGTGTAACTCTACTAAAATGTTATTTTAGGCATAAAGGGAAAAAGATCTAAACAGGAAAGATAAAACTGTTGTTACCAGACACAAAACAATCCAAGAAACCTACCCAGGAGAAGACTGCATGATGTGAGCTATCTTTGGATGAAAATGGATGTCTTCCGGTAAAAGGTAGGGTGTTTTCTTCCTTTCTGTTGGTTGACTCCAATGAGTGATCCAAACAGAGGCCTTCACTGGTTTGTCTGTTAGAGAAGAATGGAGTGGAAAAGCTTGGGAAATGGTTCTCAGGGGAACCATGCTCTATTCTTTTCACAGTTGTATTAGAGCTGTCTCAGAAGCAGCCCAGATGGTCTTGAGAAAAAGTAAAGAAAAAAAAAAAAAGGCATCCAACATTCCTGGCATACATTTTGGGCATTTTAATTACATTGGGATAAAGTTCAGGACTGTAGACTGAGTTCTAGAGACGGTGGGACAAACGCTACGAAATCTCTCCCTCCCTTTATCTCCGCCATCCACTGTTCATCTCTATTTGCCATTTCTGATGATTTCGGTAATAAGAATTGTCTCATCTGTCTAGGATAATGATCACTGGCTGTAATTTCTGTCAATTTAGGGACCTCGTGAAATATCATTTTCCTAATATCTGCCTATTAATTTAAAGGGAAATCTTGATAGACCTCAGTTAAGTGATTCGTTCAAGGGAAATGTGTGTTATGTTGGAAGAGGTATTCATCATTTTATTAAAAAATGACCAAAATCCTAACATATTTTGTACCAATATATTTACATAAATTTATATTCAAGAAGGTACCTGCCCCCAAGTTTCCTTCATCTACTTAACTGCTTTGTTCTACTTCATTTGTTTGAAGATTGTCTGTTTTCTTGGATTAAATAGGCATGTTTTACTCAAAATAAACTTCTATTCATTGACTTCGATATGACCAAGAAATACTGTCTGGAAACCACATTGCTGCAGTAGTAGGAGCTTTCATGTCCATAAAGACTAATTACGTCATACCCTACTCTTCTGAAAACTCAGACTTTCTCTCCTTGTTCTCTACAACTATCCCTATCTTAGATGAAGAACATTTTTCATGGTTTATTCATAAGTAAAAGCGACTGACTATTATACACCCTTTCCATTCATTCTATCTACAGCTCAACCTACTTGACTTTTTTTCCTATTATTTCTGAGGAATTGTTTCTTCCATGAGCAAAAGCTAATGACAGAACAAGTGTTCTCGGTTCTCATCTTCTCTTGGCTTCTGAAGGACTTACTTACGTTCTACAATTTTCTACCGTATCTCTTGAGCCTTCCATTCTAAAGAGCATTCAATTTTTATCTCAAAATACTTCACATCTCCTATTTTTTAAAAAAGGCCTTCTTTGACTCTGTATTTTCAGGTACAAATTCTCATTGCTACATTACTGAGAAGGCCACATCCATAGCTCATTTTCAAGTTGAAAGTAGGGTTGCAAGCAGACTTCATCTTCATATTTATTTGTTATTAACTCTTGATTCATTTATTATTGCATAGCCACAATTTGTACCTAAGTTCATTTATTTTTTAAAAAAGTTTCTAGAACTTAGAATTTAAGATCACAATATTGAATATTACACAATGAACATAACTTTTAAAACTAATTTAACATAGTAACAAAAAATAGTGGAAAGCAACAGAACTACCACAAAGTCAACAATAGCACATGCATCACACAATTTTAGAATACCAACATTAAATGATTGTTTCAGTTAATAAAATAGCTATAAATAAGTAAAGAGGTTGGAAACATTTTACTTTAAAATAATTTAGTCCAAGAAAAGTAGTGAAAATAGCATGAAGAATTTCCATACAAACTTCACTTAGTTTTAGCATTTATTCACAATAATCTGAAAAAAAATATTAACAATAGTAAGATTCTAAATCTATCATTTCTTCTAGCTATCTTAATTGAAATTCTGTTACAAGAGAGTCTATTTTTCCCTGACATTGATTGATTGATGGATTGATGTCATTATGACACTGAATGATAATTTTATTCTAAGGACTATAATTTGTTACCTTCATGATTTTAATTTGCAATCTGATTATTCCACATTTGTCCAGTGATGTGTCTTTTTGACTGGGGACATCACTATCTTAACGACTTTGTTATTTTCCGTGGCAATAAGAATAGGCTCATCTTGAACTTTCTTGTCTCCAACCTGGAATTAGCCATTATGCTGATAACCTTTGATTTCTTTTAATGGAGAATGACATTTAGAAACTATGATCTGGAGGCCTGAGCTATTATCGTCACTACTGAAGTCCAAGAGATAAGACTTTACTATAATACAGGGGTGTGTGTGTGTGTGCGCACGCGTGTGTTTGTGTATCTCCATCTCCACTTTTTAATAAAAACATGAGTTCATAATTACATCTATAAATATAGCCTAATTTTTTTTTTCAGGTGAAATACATTTTATTAATATATCATTTAACTCAGCATATCTAAAATAGTCACTTCAATATGTAATCAACTTAAAAGTTGTTAAGAATATATTTGATATTAGTTGTATTTTTTAATTAAATTGTAGCTGTGTACATTAATGCAATCAAAGGTGGTATATGTACACAGTGGATGAATATTCAATTTTTTAAAGAAATAAATCTAGCCTAATATTTTAGGGTTCATCCTAACTTTTCTCGTTGCTATATGTAACCCAGTTTTCCAACTGTGATACATCTATCACATTTTTTTCAGTTTATTTTTTATATTTATGTTGTCAATCCCCAACATATTTATTTTATCTCCAATGTATTTATTTTTTCAATCCTGCAAAAATTATATGAATTCTAATCCAAGCTCTGAATAACTGATGACCTTTATCCATATTTTTCATTCATGTACTTGAGACAGGGTCTCACTGTTCCCAGGCTGCAGTAGAGTAGTTGATTACACCTCCCTGCAGCCTAAGCTCAGGCAATCCTCCTGCTTCAGCCTACCAAAGTCTTAGAATTATAAGCATGATCCACCAAGCCCTGCCCATTTTTCAATTCTTTGTTTCAATCCACACTGGCCTCTGCCCTATATTCCCCCAAAACTACTTTGGCTAAAATAACTCATGAGCACATTTTATTCATCCTACTCTACCTCCGATGGGCAGTGAGATCTTCCGTGGCAACACAGTGTCCTGATTTTCTTCTACTTGGAATCTCTTTATATTTTGCTGTTCTTTCTCTTTGGCCTGACCTCTGACTATGGGAGTTTGGCTAATTTTTCTATGTTTATTAGAGACAGGTGGGAGGGTCCTCACTCTTGCTGAGGATGGTCTTGAGCCTCTGAGCTCAAGAGATCCTCCCACCTTGGCCTCCCACAGCAGTAGAATTATAGGAATGAGTCACTGCCCAGCCATGAGCACAACTAATTTTAAGTATCATTTCTGCATTAAGAATATTTATTGACTTAGTATATACTATATGACCATTAGATGGTAAACATAATAAATAACTTTGTCAAATGACATCTTTAAAACCTGTGGTTTGGAAGAAAGACATTGTCAATAGGAGATGTGAGCAATTTCCCAAGCAGTGGCAACCACTCTCAAAAGCTCTCTTAAGATTCTCATGCTCTTAACCTTAAGATTCTCTATAGAGCAAAGGAGTACTTCATCAACCCCAAATGGAGAAAAGACATATTCTGCCAGGTTTAAGTTGCTGTGCTTCTGTTCATCGTCATTGCAGTAAGACACTTTAGTAAACATCTGGATTATCTGACATACACTTGCTTACCATGTTTTTAACGAAACATTTTTCTTTTTTTTGTTTTTCCTGATAGATAATTGTAGGTACGTTTGCTACCATAAGGTAACACAGAGAATATATGCACATCCTGCAAATCTATGATGTGACACTGCATCAAGATGGTGAAATAGTCAAGACCCAGAAGAGGTCTCATAACCACAAGAATATTCACGTACTCTTATCTGCATGTCTCTCTCTCATCAACTTCTCTAGATTTTCAAACACGAACTATTGACCTATACCTGGGCAATAAATTAATGTTTCTAAAGGGCCATTTGTATTGATGTTCTTATATACTGACAGTTTTTCAACTATGATGTGCTGTAGGTTTTATATACCTTGAACATCAAAGCCTCAGATTTAAAATCAGTTTTGTCTCTGTTATGATTTCGGAGGATCAGAAGCAGAAGATCACAAAGAAGCTTGGATATGCCACTAAACTTTGTAACTAACATGTTTTACTGCTTGAGGAGTGCCTTATTTTCTTTTTCTAGTAGAGATCACTTTTTATAATAATGTTCTTTAATTTGTAGAACTCTATGTGAACTCATGATAGGTACTCAGAAGAGAATATAGGTGATCTAGTAAGTCAGGGAAAAATTAAATGCTTATTGTGAAGGGCAATGGGACTTTGTGGAATGTTTGTTTACAGGTCCTATACCACAGAGTTAGTCACGCCATTTGCTGCTTCCCACCAGTGAAAATTGCTTAATTTCTCTAATATTCAGTGACTTCATCTGTAAAATAGTAGAAATATTTATTTAAACACTTGATAAATAATTTTCTAATTAATACATTGGTATTTAAGAGCGCCTAGGATGAAGACTGGCATCCAGTAGGTAATCTCTGAAGTCAAACTAAAATAGGGAAGATAAGTAATAATGAACTTAATTTTTTCATATGTTAAAAATTTTCAGAGAACTATTTCTTACTGAAGAAAATAAAATGAGTTGCCTGACCTGACTTTGCTGACTCAAGACACCTTCCTGTCAAACCGATTTTATTTCTTTTGACTGCATTTACGTGCCAAGACAATTAGGATTTGAAAATGCTTTTAAATACTGGAAGCAAGTCCATCTTCTTCCAGCCTCTCCTCCAGACAACTGTTAGTGGCTTATTTAGGGAAAAATGATTCCAACACAAAGAGTAGGTTTCTCTTTTATTTTCAAAGCATAGTCTCAATCCTGATGCTTTCTGCATGTTTCCTCGATAAATTAATCCTTGCTTTTACAAATGTAAATTGAAATTGCAAGAGGAAAATTTTCAGAATGTATTAGTAAGTTTTATAGAGTTTTATAAGTGCTTTAAGATTAATGTGAGGTGTATGAGCCAAGGTAGAATGTCCTCAAATGGTATATTGTACTGAAGAAGGTTTAAAAGGGGGAATGCCACATTTTATATTCAAGTAGTAAAATGTGAAGTATTTTTTCTGTTATACTTGCTGAGATTTCCAATTCCCTTGGAATATAATGTTCTAAGGAATAAACACATAGAAAAAGAAAAATCTTGAGAACAGTTAAAATCAAGCATCCATTTGGACTATTAACTAAATTCAACATTTGTAAGAAAGAAATAAAAAATGCTTTTGGCTAACAAAGTTGGACAGTAATTAATTCACATTTTGGTTACAGCAAAGCCCTTAACACTTTCAGGCACAAAGCACATATCCTGGATTTCTCTGTGTAGTTTCTGATGTTCACATTTTAGCAGCCACATGGGGAGAATACAAAGGAAATGTCCGTATAGGAAACAAATTGGTTAATCTGTGAAAAGAAAAGATGTAAGTAAATGTTTAAGTAAGTTACATCTCTGAAAGGTGAACTTTTCTGGGTAGAGCTATCACCACCATCCTTTAATCGGCATTTAGAATCTCACCATGTTAGATATTTGAATTCATCTTAGAAGTTGACTATTTCTATGAATCTTTATTCTTTTAAAACCTTATGGTTTAATATAAACTATTTTCACCTTCTTTCCTACTGCATCTTATGGATAAACTGCTTTCCCCAATTAAAAACTCATTCTTGAGGCTCGAAGCCTGTAGCTCAAGTGGCTAAGGTGGCAGCCAAAAACACCAGAGCTGGAGGGTTTGAATCCAGCCCGGGCCTGCCAAATGACAGTGACAACTATAACCAGAAAATAGCCGGGCATTGTGGTGGGCACCTGTAGTCCCAGCTACTTGGGAGGCTGAAGCAAGAGAATTGCTTAAGCCCAAGAGTTAGAGGTTGCTGTGAGCTGTGACGCCACAGCACTCTACCCAGGGTGACAGCCTGAGGCTCTGTCTCCAAACAACAAACAAACAAATAAACAAAAAAAAACTCGTTCTTGAAAATAAATCCCCAATTAAAGCCTCCTGCGAGGGCCTCACCCGGGGCCTCATGCACCCCACGCACCCCACCCCACCCTCCAGGCTTGCTGGTTCCTCTGCCAGCTGCCACCGCACCAACCCCTCAGGAGCGGAGGCGGCAGGTCCTTTCCTGAGCTCTGTGGAGCTGTCTGGGAAGCCACCTATGTCCTGTATCACTATGACAAATAAAACTGATGAATTAAAAAAATATATGATTAGGAGTTTTAATCTTACATTGTTTAATAGGAAATGGAAAAAATAAACATATCACTATAAAACAAACTGAGTATTTTCAAAGTATAGATCTTTTAAGGATTAAAATGCTGGCTTAAATGTATTTGGAGATTATCAACAACTAATATAGCTAATGGAAGGTAAGAAGATGCTCATGCTAAAATGAGTCAAGAATTCTAGCTGCATATCATCATATGACCAGTATAAAATTTATTTCCAGTAGCATTTAAAAATAAACCTCATTGCAATAAGCAATACACACATAAGTGTATAACGTGTGAGTGAAAAACTACATTTTTTTCTAGAAGAAATACACTTTCCTGCCTTTATATTTAATACCTAATAAAAAATTTCATGTTTCCATTTAAAAATGAAACAGTTAACTTACTCTTTCTATCTATTAGAAACTATATAACATACTTCATGTTATTAGACATAAGATTACTGCCTACAAAAAGTGTTCATTATGCTGTGGAAAATATAATCATACTATTGCTCAATTATTTTCTTACATTCTTTATCCTCATTTTATTGTTGAAGACAGTTCCAGTGAAATTAACCGTTTTTCGTGCACACTCGGGTATGAATTGGCAGAGCCTATATCACTGCAAAGTATCAGTGTCTCTGAATCTCAATTCAATGCCTCTCATTTAGTTTTCTAACACGAATAATAGAATAAGCAGTTGACAAAATCTAACCCAGCGGTTTGTTTTGAAGTTTTATACCAGGCAAAAATCTTCACAGTCAAGCTGACCAAAGAAACCTGGATAATAATGTCAATCTGTTAGTGCTATTAGGATGAAAAAATTGTCATAAAATAAGTTTGCAAAAGAAATTCTGATCTCCATTACTCATATCTCATCGCTGAGCAAATACCAAGGATAATGACCATGATGTTTACCTCAATGCGTGATGGATATAGTAGGTTTTCTCTGCAGGACTGATATTGTAAAAGACTCCATAATGGTTCTTTACATTTTAAAAATCTTGGCAAACTTTTTTCTTGTTTTTTAAAGCTTCTTAAAGTAGTAAAGTATCCAATATTGATTTACATATTTATCTGGAGTCTACTCATTATTTCCTTGCATTTCTATTATATAAAAATGAATTTTATTTATAGAATTCACTTTTAATGTATCTATTTCAAAATATTAGATTAGCTGTAATAAGAGAAGCCTATACTGAATTGGGTATTATTTTTATCCTAGCTGTCTCTGAATTAATAATTCAAACCATGCATCATAATATTTTGTTTCCTCCTCACCGTAAAATATTTCTTCTTTTTGCCAAAATATGAAACAGGAACATTATGTGTTCAGATTACATTATAATATAAACTTATCATTTTATATTTTATTTATAATTTACTCTTATATTTATACTTTACTCTGAGGAGAAAAAATATTTTACTGATTAGTTTTTTCATTTATTATAAAGACTGAGCTCTAGAATCAGATGAATATGTGACCAAAAAATGAGCACCTACATTTGAAGGGGTAGAAAAAAAATTGCAGCATCCATAGAAAAATGGGTAAACACCACCACTGTGCTTCAAAACCTACAGTCTCAGTGCCACTAAAAAAATCTTTAAAATCTAATATTAATTTCAATTTTCAACTTGTATAAATTGTGCTAATGTATTTTTTATTTACCAAAATCTGTAATGGGAAATTCATCAAAATGGGTATAAACCTAAAATTTTTTAAAAAGCACGTTAAAAAGGCAATCCACAACGCTGTACAGAAAATCTTCAAACCGAGTGAAACCATACATAGGAATGTAGTCAATATAGCAATGTTATTAAAATTATAAATTGCTTTGAGGGTGTTTGGTATATCACGGATGATATTTTCTTTCCTTTAGGACTTCAGAATTGCTTTAAACCAGTAAATTAGGTGTTTTCAATCTGCACTTTTTCTCCTAATGAGAAGGGATGTGTCGATCCATTTTCATCACTGAAGGTCAGGATACGTTTCAAGAAGAGGGCAGGAAACTTAATTTTAGTCATTAGGTCTGTGTACAAAGGAAAGCCTCAAGATTTGATAGAAAAAAAAAATGTATATCATCCTAAAATCCTAGACATTGAGCAGGATCAGAAACTGGATGGAACTTTCATCATCTCCTGAAGGAACAGTAAGTATGTTCTTTATTCTAAAAACATGTGATTTATATTAGGAAAAGAGAAGGACAACCCGTGACAAAGGGAGAAGAGATATAAAAATTCTGAAGTTGTGTAACAGCATGAAAATATCTTATTTTCCCATATACTTATCATCGATTCAAACTATGAGCCATGTTTCTACAAAGCCATCTAACTAAGGAAAAATAGTACTCCTGAGAAAGTCGATTTAATTTAGAATTTGCTGAGTAACTGACATCATGGGGACCCAAGGTAAAGGCCATCAGAGGAACAGGTGATATGATATTCCTCAAAGAGTAAGAAAAACAATGAAACACTACCAGCAGACCACAAAGCCACACTTTTGTGTTATTAATCAGTGTAAAACAATGTTTTTAAAAGTGCAGAGGGAGTCCTTTGCAGTCAACTTCTTAGGCCAAACATAAAACCAAAAGAACAAAAGCGTAGGTCAAATCATCTGACAAACTCTCTTGGTTCAGATGAAGTGCGGTTTACCAGCTCCTCAGGAAAAATGAAAAATGAAAACTAGACGTGATTAAATGAGGGCCCTTCCTATATATTCCTGTAGTTAGATCTATGTGTAAGTTAGCTCTTTGATACACGATGGAAGATAAATGGTTTGGTCTCCTATGATTATAATGTGAGAGACAAAAGTTTGATATTATAAATGTAAACAAAGAAGACATCTTCATAATTTTAAACTTCAAAGTGAACTTGAATTAAAAAGAGGGAGAGAAAGGGAGAAAGAGAGTTTCAATCATGTGGATCCGCAGACACAAGGAGAAAAGTAGCACATTATAAGAACAAAGCTCTTTTAGGAAACAATGATTAGAGTTTTCTCAGTGGCTCTCAAGGTCTAACATAATGATTCAGCACAGCACTTACTTTTGATTTGTCTCTGGAATACAAAGAGGTTAGTAAGAGCTTATTTGGTTCTCAGAATCAAATAGGCTGGACGTAGACTGTTGTAAGCCTTAGTAGAGTTGATACTGGATACCTGGGTCTAATCAGGGCATCCTGTCTCCAAAGGGACAGAAGTGAGCTGGGTCAGGGTTTCATTGTTCCCGATTTAGTCGTCTGGCAGGCTAAGCTACGGAAGGAGTGACTAAGAAAATGAACACTCCAATGAAGTCTTTACATAAAGACCTTTTCTTCTGGTGATCTCAGAACTAAAACTTTGGGATTTCACGAAGACTGTGTGGAGTCTCTCCTTGAGAAGGTGAAGGCTGGTCATATTCAGACTCAAGAATGTAATGTTACCTTCCAACTGGAGATCAGCATAGGTTGGTGGGACTGAGTCATCCACCACTGATTCAAAAATTGGCTGGTAGATACAATTTAGTATGTAAATAAGTCACTAAAAGACATTGTAGGATTTCAGTACACCCTTATTCAATTTTTAATGTTACTCAAGAATGCAAATAATCTACCCATTTTCTGGTTTTCCAAAGCCAATGCAAATACTGTAAGATTTAATATAAAATAATTCTGGATTTGATTCAGGCTTTCTCTACTTAGCCACCGTGTAATGTTCATTCACTATGCACTGCAATAATATATTCCCACTCTAAAAAATACTAATTGCTTACGGCATGTCGAACACTATAAAAAGCCTGGAAATACAGTGATTTAATAATCCCTTCCAACATCATTTGCATCATTTATTAAGAACCCAATGAGCTGAGACCTGTTTAAAATTGGTAATAACACCATTTATTTACAAGATAGCCTTTTCTATGCAGCTTACATTTTTTGTTCATCAAGGAATCAGCGGCATATTAATAAAGATAGACTGAAAATGGAATTATGAAGTAAAAGAGTCATAAAAAGAAGTAGTACCTATGTTCAAAAAATAATATCTGGACATAAAATAATTCTAAATGAGGAAATAATAAATACCTGAGGTGTTGGATGGACTAGTTACCCTGACTTGATTATTTCACATTTTATGCCTACTTCCATACATCATATATAAAGATATACACCTATTGTGTACCAATAGTCATTAAAAATATAAATATCTTTAAAAAGAAAAAGTAAGAATATTTCGTCTACCCTAGATAAAGAGAAGTCAATAAATGTGTATTTCTAATGAACAAGTAATTGATTTTATTACATGAGCACACTTAAAATGGCACTATATAAAATCAGATATTAAAATGAAGTTATGACTTTTTTCAACTCATATTTTATGAAGTAATTTTCTTAAATCTTTCATGAGCACCCAGACATGACTGCCTAATCATCATGGCAGCCACTTTATGAGTCAACTAACACAGCTTTGTAAAGCACATCCTTTTCACAGCTGTCTGTTTTTTGAAATACAGCATTTTAAAAAACTGTATATGATGCTGTCACTTGAAATTTTATCTTAAGCCATCATGTTAGAAGTATGTTTCCTTTCACTTGTTAAATTTCAATCATTTCTAACCTATAAGTTTTACCTTCCGGGAAATTTCAGAAGTGGTCTTTAAACAGGTCATATTCTTAGTATCCACCAGTGGTCAATGTCATGTCCTAAATTCATAAAACCACTAATCTATCATATTTTTTCTTTTTTTCCTTATTAGAGTCCTATTAAGGCCTATAAATGCACCTCAAATCAGTTGTTTTAGAGAAATAAATCTTTATCAAAAATTCTTTCTTCTTTTTCCAAAACAGTAATTGAGTAAGAAGATAACCAGAAGTCCTGTGATATAAGAAATTCAAATTTAAGATCATTTATGTTCTTCAGGGCATATTTTTAAAAATAATACCACATTATATGGGCCTAGGTGATATATGGTGCTCAATCACCTCAGGAATTGCTACCTCAGCCTCACAAGCTTTATGGAGACAGCGATTTGGGGCTTGCATTGTAATAAAGGAACAGGAGAAATACAACCTGATGGAGCATGCACTCGGAGACTTGATCACTCAGATGACAAAATTGTAGGTGTGTGAGGATGTAGCATCAGGTTCCAGGGGAAGAAACTGGAGAATAGAAGTAGAATGCACAGGGGGCAACTCACAGAGGGTTTAGTTGATCATGCAGAATAGCTTTGGCCTCATTGTCATACTGTATGTAGGGAATCCGAAGGATTTATACACAGAGAAGAAACAGGATCGGACCTGACCGATATGTACAACAGAGGAGAGAGGAGATATTTAACACTGGAGGGAGAAAACCGTCTAGGAATCGTCTGGGTGAAAGGTTATATATGGCTGAAATCAGACTTTGTCATTAGACACGAGGAAGGGAAGAAGAGACCATGACTCTCGTTCGGGGATCACATGTCCAGTTAATAATATGATACGTATGTGAAATAAGAGGTATTGGGATACAACTTTAAGAGGTATCTAAGCTGCAACTGACTTCATTTTATTGTTGTATCTTTCCTGTTATCTGTAAAATGGTAATATTAATGTTGATGTCACAAAATGTAGAGAAAAATAAAATAAGGATACGTGTTCTAAAAAAAAAATAAGTTAGCATAATGCCCAACACATGGTATTTATCCAACAAATGTTAGCTTCCTGGAAGAATTTATCTTTGTTAAGGCCCTTATGTCTTTATACTTTATATAATTGTCATTTGAAGAAAAATACCCGTTAATTCTACACTGTTATGCGTTGCGTGCTTTGCAGGAAGAACATGCTGAATAAACACATTGAACGGATGAGGGTATTAGATTCCCATGGCAATGGGATGTATTGCAGCAAGGGAAATTTGTGTAAAGAAAATTATAACTGAAAAGGTCCAAAAAATTATTTCCCAGTTCACTTCGATTGAACCTAGTGTTGGGTGGGTATTTACTGAGAACGGGGATCTGAACACAGCTCACTGTTGGTGTTATTTCTGCATGGAAGATAAAAATCGCATTAGACACTCTAACATAGAAAAAATGCCACTACCAGGATATTTAAATATCATTTTAAAATATTGTTTGAGTGGTAGGTTCTTATCAGAAATCTATACTCTTAAGTAACGTATAGTTCAAAACAGAAGTGAGCATAATCATCACTCTGGGATAGTATTTGGTACTAAAATTTAGTTACCAGTAAATATTACTTCTTCTGCTTTTCTTTTAAGTTGTTCCTGGAAATCTGAGTTGCACTTTGTAATATTCTATCAGTAAAAAGATTTTAAATACCAAAACATCCTCACATTAGACTCTTGCAGATAGCAGAGTCTTTATCCTACTAAGAGTGTCTGCCCTTAATATTTCTTTTTTAACGTATATTTATTGAACTTTCTATTCTATGCCAATTGCGTATTTATAATTCATGTAATAAGTGCTATCCTAGTTAGCGATGCTGCTGATGCCGGAATTTCAGGTTCTTGGTCCCGGTGATTTGAAGAATAAACCCGCGGACCACAGATCAGTGGTAAGACAGAATTTATTTACATTAAAGAACACAAAAAACACTAAAGCTCCTGATAGAGAGATAGATAGAGAGAGAGAGAGAGAGAACTCAAGTGGGGAGAGAAAAGCTCTCTCCCTTTCTCTCCCGGTCTTTCCCCGTCTCTCCTCTTAGGCTTTTAGTCTCCGGGTATATATAGGCGCTTGGGTTCCTTGGCCAGGAAATGAATAAACACAGTCCCTTCCGCCGGGGCAAGGTGAATGAATGTATCAATGAATGAACACAGTTCCTTCCGCCGGGGCAAGGTGAATGAATGTATCCATGAATGAACACAGTTCCTTCCGCCGGGGCAAGGTGAATGAATGTATCCATGAATGGACTCTGTCCATTGGAATTGAGGCCTAGGAAATTCACATGTAATTGACCTAGGCATCGGAAATGGAGGTTCCGTCTTTAGTCATAAGTGTAAACTGAAGGAGACATCAAGGTGCAGGT